>JAODAL010019614.1:0-71568 GCA_025379985.1 Phyllomedusa bahiana
ATAAAAAGGTGGCCACAGAGGGGCCAATGACAGAGAGTGGAGGGGCTCGGCAGCAGCATGAGGTCAGACAGGGGCACAATCACTTCGGGAGTGGCAAAAACGGGATACCCACAGAGTGGCACAATGAAGAGAGTGGAGGTGACGGCGGCAGCAGCTGAGGTAGACGGGGGCAAAATGACATTCTGGAGGTGGAAAAAAACAGGGTGGGCCCAGGTGCAAAAACAAAGAGTGGAGGTGCGGGGGCACCATAGGTCAGAGAGTGGCACATGACTTCTTGAGGTGGAAAAAACGGGAGTGGGCCAAGAGGGGCACAATGACAGAGAGTGAGGTGACGCGGCAGGAGCAACAGCTGGGGGTCAGAGAGTGGCAAATACACAGCGGGGAGTCAGGGGCACCCCAACAGCAACAGCAGATGAGTGGGAGGGGGGGGTGGCAATACAATCCCTGGTAAAGAGGTTGATGGGCAGATGGAGAAACTGTCAGAGATGGTGGCTTAGGGGGGTGAGGCATCAAATAGTGGCTGAGGCAGGTAGTTTAAACCCCAGACTTTTTCTCACTTTGGGTAAGGCGTCATGGCTGATGAGTCGACGCCAAAGGGTTTGGGGGTTTGGAAACCCTGGATGATCCACGCCTGATTCATCTTACAAAGGGCAGTCGTTCCACATTTCCGTGGACAGTGGGTTCTCCTTTGGGAAAAGATGGCCCCCGCCACACTAACCCCGATCTGAGCCCCACTAGGGCCCGGCAGGGCAGCTTCTCCACTGCAAACCGGCAAATTGGGCCACACATCCCGTTTGGCTGCCAGTAAATCCACGGATTTCAATGGGGTGGCAAGTGTGTCCAATAGGCCCCCCACCTGTTGGTTCAGGGGCTTCCCGGGCCTGCTGCGTGCTGGCGACTGCCCTCTTAGGCGGGTGAAGGGAAACGCTCATCAGTGATCCCGATTAGGTTTCTGCGAGGATGGTATGTCCTACCCCCCCACCTTTCCCCCACGCCGCGGGAGTTACGGACCTGAAAAAAAACCCCCGGCGACCTGTCAGAGGAGGACGATGCCCCACATAGGCAGCGGCCAACTGACTAGGAGGGTTTCCCTATAGTATTTGAGTTTTTTCCTCCCTTCAAGCTGGGAAAAAGGCTCCATTTTGGCCCGGGTAGCGGGGGTCCAATGGGGTGGAGAGCCAGAAGTCATCGCTCTGCCGGATGCGATATTCGGCTGTCACTAGTCAGGCAAATCAGCATGCTGCGGGCCATCTGCACAAGTGACTCCGAGGGGCTCCTTGCCTCCACTCTACTGTATACTCCCAGGGTGCTTGCGGGTCTTCTGCCTCTTTCTTCCTCATCTCCATCTACCTCCTCCAGCTGCTCCTGTTCCTCCTCTCTTGTCACCTGGGTAGAAAATCCACTCATTTCACCAGACAATGCTTCTGCTCCAATGTCCTCCTCCTCCTCCATTTCAGTTCCCACCGGACTCATGTGACCGCGAGATGTAGTCCCCACGTCTCCAGTCCCCTGCCCAGACAGATTTTTCAGCATCTGTTCCAGGACATGAAGCAGTGGAATGACGTTATTTTATTTCCCCTAGTCCCGGCGACTGAAAAATAACGTGGCCTCCCCGAATGGCCTCAACAAACGGAGGTTTTCACGCATGAGCTGCTACTGGCTGACATCAAAGTTACACAGGGGAGTACTCCTGTCCCCCTGGATCATCAAAAAATCGTTAATGGCCTTTCTCTGTTCATACAGTCGGTCCAACAGTGTAGGCTGGAATTCCAAAGGGTGGAAACATTGCATATCAGAGTGTGTTGGGGGAGCCGTTCTGCCGCTGCAACTCGAGGAGGGTGTTCCTGGCTTTGTAGGAATGGATGAAGTGCTTGCACTGTTTCCTGGCCATTTTCAGAATCTCTGAGATCGGTGGAAGACTTCAGGAACCTTTTTCACAACCCGATTGAACACGTGGCCCTGCAGGGGGCATGGACCCATCCCTCCCTTGGTGCAGCACGGACACCATGTTCCTCCCATTGTCCGTCACCATGGTACCGATTTGCAGTTGGCGCGGAGAAAGCCACACATCAATTTCTTGCTGCATGACACGGAGCTGTCCCCCCCTTGTGTGACTTCGTTCGACAAGGCAAGCCAGGTGTACAACTGCGTGACACCGCTGTGCCCTACACATGTGGTATGATGGAGCAGTACTTGTGGAGGCTGAGATGGTGGTGGGGTGGGGGAGGGGGAGGCAGACATTGGCTCAGGAGCCGCACCTTTGACAACGTGGAGGAGAAAGGCGTCTCTTGTCCAGTTGTTGGTGTGCCTGGGCTTGAAGCACATTTCACGCAGTGGGCCGTAAAGGACATGTACTGGCCCTGACCGTAGTTACAGCTCCAGACGTCCGCGCTGCCGTGTACCTTGGAACAAACCGATAAGCTCAAGGACTGACCCACCTTCTGTTCTACATATTTATGAAGTAGTTAGTATGCCTTTTTGGAAAAGAAATTACGGCTTGGAACTCTCCATTTTGGGCTGGCAAGCCATTAGTTCTCTGGAACGGTACAGAGTCCACCATTTGGAAAGGGAGGGACTGCAGTACTAACAACTTGGACAGGAGCACGGTCAGTGCTGCATCTTTGGATGGTTGGATGCATACTGTGTCTATTTGCAAATCGCCTCGCTGAACGACTGCTGGCGCCATGAGTAGCGAAGAGCAGGAGCAATGGACCCGGGAAAAGATGTTAAAGAGAAAAAAGCTCCCTTCTGCAAGGTGGTGGTGCCTTGACTGGCTGCAATGGCTGCGTGCCCTGGGCTGCTGCTGCTGTTGCTGCGCGGCAGGATGGACCACCACATCCCGAGGGCCCCGTTTCTCCCAGGCCACCGGATGGTGACGCTGCATGTGTTGACGCAGGGCCATGGGTGCCAACGTTTAGCTCCCTGGCCACGCTTCACTTCTGGGCCCCCAGATTCTACATAAACCCATATTCGGCTCCTCCGGTGTCTTAGCAAAGAACTGCCATACCGCCGAGTATCGGATTTTACTGCCAACGCTCCGCATTGAGTGACTACTACTGCCGCTGCCTCGCTGAGCCCCTGTGCAACTATTTTCTTGGACCTGCGAAGCGGGTTTTTTACCCCGTGGCCGCTTGTCTCCCGACCTCACACTGCTGCTACCCTGCTGGCTCACGGCCCACACAACCCACTTGCGGGGCCTGCGCCGCTGCCTGACGCGCAAGCTGACGCCCTCTTCTCCTGACGATGATGAACCCCTTTGCCTCACCCGGCTCCCAAGTGCGGTCGGCACATCTTTCATCTTTTTGTGTTTCATCATCACTGCTGTCCTCATCACCGGTCTTGGTATGCAGAGGCTGACCCCTTACAATATGACCTCCCATGCCACTCTCAACATCTATACTTTGCCGCCTACTGCAAGACGCAAGGGATATTGGCCCCATTTCTTTGCTGCCAAGTAGCTGCTGACTGCCCTCCTCAAATTGTTCATCCTCGCTATATGGGTGGCGCTGACCCAGACCACATAGTAGATCTCTGGCTGAGGGAACCGGAGGGACGAGGGGGGTTTTGAGGACGGGTGAGGGCCGTGACCCAGTCCCGGGCCATGCAAACTAAGGGTTGTGTCTGACGTTCCCATCGACTCTTGGCTGGGGTTGTCAGATGTCATCTGGGAGGAAGTGGATGAACTAGTCAACCAATCAAGAACCATTGGGTTGCTGAACAACACACGACCGCTAGATGACAGGGGCGTTGTGGCCTCACCGAGGGGACCCCTGCTGCGACGTCCCCTTGCTGTGCTGCGACCTGGCCTGGAATGTTTGTGCTTCTGCCACTCCGCAGTTGAAGGCCTGCCACCTCTTTTCGACCTTTTCTGTTTGTCTAAAATGTACAGACACTGTTTGATGAAGATATCTGTAATGATAAATACACAAACCCCGGGTAACCCTTGGATATAAATTGCGCTCCAAAATGGGCAGAAAATTGACTTGTATGTGCCGTTAAAAACTCTGTGTATTTTACGAATATAACAGCACAAACAGGCTTGATTAACCTTCGGATATGAATTATGCTACAGAATTTCTTCTCTGGCGGTGAAAAACAAAGTTTCTTTTACTGAGACAACTGCTAAACACGCTTAATTAACCCCTGGATTTTAAATTGCGCCAAACAATTGAGCAAACCAAAAAAATACGAGCTTTGTAGGGTTACAATGGCGTGTTTTTTACGCTACACAACAAGAGAAAAAATTGTAATTAACCTTCGCTTGTGAATTATGCTACAGGAAAAATGTATTTTTTGGCGGTGAAAAAAACGGTTTATTTTAGTCACCACAGCAGAAAAACAACGCTTAATTAACCCCTGGGGGTAAATTTGCCAAAAAATTGAGCAAACCCCAAAAATACAGCTTTTTAGCGTGTTAAAATGGCGTGTTTTTTACGCTACACAACAAGAGAAAAAATTGTAATTAACCTTCGCTTGTGAATTATGCTACAGGAAAAAAGTATATTTTGGCGGTGAAAAAGACGGTTTATTTTAGTCACCACAGCAGAAAAACAACGCTTAATTAACCTCTGGGTGTAAATTGTGCCAAACAATTGAGCAACCACAAACTACGAGCTTTGTAGCGTGTAACAATGGTGTGTTTTTTACGCTACACAACAAGAGAAAAAATTGCAATTAACCTTCGCTTGTGAATTATGCTACAGGAAAAATTTATTTTTTGGCGGTGAAAAGGGGACGGTTTCTTTAGTCACCACAACAGCAAACAACGCTTAATTAACCCCTGGATGAAATTGCGAAAAAGAATTGAGCCAGCCAAAAATCCGAGCTTTGTAGGTGTTAGTGGTATTTGAAATTGTAAAAACGCTGTTTCTTTAAATAATACAACGGAACAGGCTTAGATCCCCTTGGATATTCAATGTGCTGTGAGCAGGTAGCATTAAATGTAAAGCAGCTGCACGCCAACACACTGGACTTCAGATCCAATTCCCCACAGAAATCAGAAATAGAACGTTAAGAAAAAGCAGTCTCTGAGACAAGCTGAGACACCTCCCAAAAATCTCTGTATAAAAATCAGTTCTTCAGTAAGAGCTATTACAAGCAGCTGCGGCAGCACCTTCCCTAATCAGTACAGTGAGAGGAGTGTGAGCTCCCAGCGTTGCGCCCGGACTTATAGTGCGTGACGTCACAGAATCCCGCCGGTCTCTGATTGGCTTCATCTCTGCACATGTCATGCAGGCTATGCCCTTCTTCCTCCCAGAGTGCTTTGCCCCATGTAACGCCATGTGCTCGCAGCCATTTTATCAATCAAAAGCACCCGAAGTACCCCAAAGTTCGACTTCGTTCCGAACCGAAGTTTTCCTGAAATTCTAAACGTATTCCACTTCATTAGAATCAATTCGCCCATCTCTACTCACTATACCCCTGATTAACTTCTTGAAACGTGTAGCCTCCAAAATTGACTCACTTACAAAGGATTTTCACAGTACTGGTACCTTATGGTCTCTGCAAATGTGCTGTAGTGCCCAGTGTCGGACTGGAGGGTCTGGGGCCCACAGGGGAATTGATCCTGGTGGGCCCACCCTACTGTACATGAAAATATTACCGGCCTCTCGGACATAAATGCGCCCATTTTACCACATAATACAGTGTGCAAAACAGAATTGTATTGTGTAGTACTATACCAAGGGAGTAACATATCTGTCAGTCTATCATATCATAGAAACAGGGCTAAGTACCTCCATCCATATCCCCCTCCACCTAAATACAATATCCCCCTCCATGTTTCCCTTGGTCCCCCACCTCACCACCTTCTAAATAAACACCGCAAAAAGTTTAAAAATCTAACTCCTTATCACAGGGTAGGTGTTCCCTTACTCTTACAATCCATGGACACATGTAACATGCCACTATACCCGCACAGATATAACCTACAACACCGCCATATAGAGACCACATAGAGGTCAGACACCAGCTCAGGTATAACCTACAACACCGCCATATAGAGACCACATAGAGGTCAGACACCAGCTCAGGTATAACCTACAACACCACCATATAGAGACCACATAGAGGTAAGAAACCAGGTCAGGTATAACCTACAACACTGCCATATAGAGACCACATAGAGGTCAGACACCAGCTCAGGTATAACTTACAACACCGCCATATAGAGCCCCCATAGTGGTCAGACACTAGCTCAGGTATAACATACAACACCACCATATAGAGACCACATAGAGGTCAGACACCAGCTCAGGTCACATTACTTTACAGTGAATACAGCACTGATCCAATATAAAAGTAAAATAACCCCTGAAATCAGGGACTCACCGGAGACGTCTTATCTGATGAGTCGTTCTCTTCTCTCATGAGTTGTTCTTATTCCCTTTTCTTCTGCATCTGTTCCACACCGCCATGATGACTTGTCCCGGCCACAACTCATCCCTGCAGCAATTACACACAAATATCTTAGAATCCTCAATTTTCCAGCACCTCTTTACCTATTCCCACCTCTGTACCAACTTCCCAGGGGTGGGAGAGCGGGTACAAGCCATAACAGAGGCCTAATATCCTAAGGGGTTGGACGGTGGGGAGAGGACTAACCTCCTGGAGATAATGCTACAGCTATGGGCTGCTGCCCTCTCAATTATATTACCAGGTACGTAGGCAAATGGACAAGGCCCCAAGTAACTAGATAGGCCCTATTTTGGTAGGTAGACCCCCGCTGGTTAAGTTGGTAGGCCAACCCAAAGTAGGTTGGTGGGTACCTAGCCATGGGTGGGTAGGTAAACAGCCCCCAGTTAGATAAGCAGGCCCCAGTTAGGCAAGTTGATAGGCTACAGTTAGGTTGCTGGACCCCAGTTAGGTAGGCTGTAGGAAGGTGTTTGTGAGTCCCAGTTAGTTAGGCTGTAGGTAGGTGGTTTCTCCCAGTTAGGTAAACTGTAGGTAGTTAGGTTCCCCTTTATATAGGATGCAAGCAGTTAGGGACCCCCTTTAGGTAGTATACAGGCAGTTAGGGCTTCCTTTAGGTAGTATACAGGCAGTTAGTGGCCTCCTTTAGGCAGTATACAGGCAGTTATGGGCCTCCTTTAGGTAGTGTGCAGGAAGTAAGGGCCCCCTTTAGCTAGTGTGCAGGTAGTCAGGGTCCCCTTTAGTTTGTAGGTAGTCAGGGCCTCCCTTTAGGTAGTCAGGTCCCTCTTAGGTAGTCAGGGCCCCCCATTAGGTAGTCAGGGCCCCCTTTGGTAGTCAGGGCCCCCTTTTAGGTAATCAGGGCCCCCTTAGGTGGTAAGGGCCCCCTGTAGACAGTCAGGGCCCCCTTTAGACAGTCAGGGCCCCCTTTGACAGTCAGGCCCCTTTTAGGTAGTCAGGACCCCCCTTTAGGTAGTCAGGGCCCCCTTTAGACAGTCAGGGCCCCCCTTTAGGTATTCAGGGCACCCCTTTGGTAGTCAGGGCCCCCCTTTAGGTAGTCAGGGCCCCTTTAGACAGTCAGGCCCCCTTTAGGTAATCAGGGCCCCCATTTAGGTAATCAGGGCCCCCTTAGGTAGTCAGGGCCCCCCTTTAGGTAGTCAGGGCCCCCTTTAGACAGTCAGGGCCCCCTTTTAGGTAGTCAGGGCCCCCTTTTGTAGTAGGGGGCCCCCCATTAGGTAGTCAGGGCCCCCTGTAGACAGTCAGGGCCCCCTTTAGACAGTCAAGGTCCCCCTTTAGACAGTCAGGGCCCCCCTTTAGGTAGTCAGTGCCCCCTGTAGACAGTCAGGGCCCCCATTAGATAGTCAGGCCCCCCCTTTAGGCAGCCACAGCCCCTCTTTAGGCAGCCAGGGCCCCCCTTTAGGTAGCCAGGGCACCCCCTTTAAGTAGCAAGGGCCCCCCTTTTGGCAGCCAGGGCCCACCCTTTAGGCAGCCAGGGCCCCCTTTTAGACAGTCAGGGCCCCTTTAGGTAGTCAGGGCCCCTCTTTAGGTAGTCAGGGCCCCCTTAAGCAGTCAGGGCCCTCTGTAGACAGTCAGGGCCCCCTGTAGACAGTCGGGGCCCCCCTTTCGGTAGCCAGGGCCCCCCCTTTAGGTAGTCAAGGCCCCCGGCCCACTGGGGGATTCACCGATCCCCCGGCGGCCCAGTCCAAGCCTGGTAGTGCCTGAAAGTCAAATGACACTCTTTTTAAGCTCTGCTGTGTACCCAAATAACGGTTTACAACCACAAATGGAGTATTACTGTGCTAAGGAGAATTTGCTTAAGTAGGCAAATACCCCATATGTGGATTTCAAGTTTCAAGTAAAAAAAAAAAAATTTTCACGGCTCCTCCCACATAAAAAATTCAAAACTTTGGAATACTCATTTGCTTTGATTCATTTGAAACATCTAAAGGGATTAAAAAAATAGTTTAGAATACTTAGGACGTTTAATTTTTATAATGGGATCCCTTATAGAGTTTCCACTAAACAGGCTGCTCAAAGTCACTTTAAAAATTAATCTGAAAAAAAAATTGGCTCCTATTTCTCTACTGTGATCTATAACTTTTTTTTCCGTTTCTGGATCCTCCTCTTTCTTTTATCTTCTTCCTGATAAGATTGGCAGTATAGTTCGTCTTCAGTCGTGTATTAAGGTGATCCTCTACTTTGCTAATTCTCCTGTTGGTTGCTATATTAGGAGGCAACAGGAGAATTCGCTAAGCAGAGGTTGAAGGGCTGAAGACAAGCTATACAGCTAATCTTATCAGGAAGATATGGAAAGAAAACATTACTGGGCAGCATTGTAGGGAATGGGGGCAGAATGGAGGATGACTGCAGTGTATGGGCTTTGAAATAGGAGCTGATTGTGGCAGATTTGTTCTAAGCCTCTTGAGCAGCATCATCCCAGGTATACACTGCAGTCACCTTCTGTTCTGCTCCCCTTTCCTACAATGCTGCCTGAGTAATGTTTTCTTTCCTTATCTTCTTCCTGATAAGATCAGTTGTATCATTCTCTTCGGGGCTCAAGATGAGCTATACAGCTGATCCTATCAGAAAGAAAAACTACTCAGGAAGCATTGTAGGGAAGGGGAGCAGAACGGAGGGTGACTGTAGTGTATATAAAAGGTGATGCTGCTCTCAGTCCCATTGCTGACAAGGAGCTAATCTTTCTCAAAATGGGGGGGCTAGCATGTTATGCTGGGACTTGGGATGATGTCATCAGCAGTCCTGCTCTCAACACATAGTAAACATGCCTCCACAACTGAGGTGATGAGAAAACCTCTTTAACTATTTTGTAAAGTATGTGTCCCGATGCTCGATGCGGTCTTCTCTCTGGACTGCGGATGGGCTCATATTCCAAGTCTCCATTCCGTTCGGTACTAACTTCTCCCTGCTCCTGCTCTGCCCTCCTCCTCTTCTCCTTGCCGGGCGCGCTTACTTGTTCCCTAGGGCACATGCACTGGCTCTTTTAAGATTGAAAGGGCCAGCAGGCCACTGATCACCCTTGCTATCATGGCCTCTTATAGGACACTTTCCCCTGCCTTCCCTGCCAGATTGTTAGTGTTTGTTTCCTCAGCCTTTGTGCCTTGTTTGTGTTTAATATTTTCCAGTTCGACCCTTGGTTTATGTTTACTGACTAATCTCTGTCTGCCGCCTGCCCTGCCCTTCTTGCCTGTGACCCGATTATGCCTTTGTTTACTCCATCTGTACCTCATTGGCACTGCGGCTGTCACTGTGAGCGTCTACGTCAGGGTTAGCAACCTGGAAGTTCCCTGCAGTCAAGTCTATACCGCCGTGCAGCAGGCTCTGGTGAATACTGGGGAGCACCTTAGACTCTGCTGCCTGGCACAGTCATTTCCATCTCTCTTGGTGACCAAGCAGATCCACCACCAATGCCCTTGATACTAAGACTATCTGTCCTACAAAATACCCTAAAAATATTTTATCCTGGACTATGCAAATGTCAATATGAACATGTATTGGAAAACCAAAAACTAACTACAACAACCCAAAAAAAAAAAAAACAACACAAGAATATAGTACAAAAATAAGTTTAAATAATCAAACATAAAAAAATGATAAGCAAAAAAAAATCCAAGCCCAAAATGTATACTGCACCCAGTAAACAAAGGCACAAGTTTCTAGTGTCAAAACTTGAAAAAAACAAACACTGGGTCGCACAGGGGTCTAGAGGTCTCTTATTTTTCCTTGATCCCCTGGATGTGTCTCGGTTAAGTATTACTTATATTATTGGATTTATACATTGGTATTTTTCATTTTTTAATTTTTTTAGATGCTTTACATTACTTTTTCCAGTATTATTTTTTTCAGTTTTATGACCCTAACCCTAGACCCTTGTGCCTTTGTTTACTGGTGCAGTGAACATGTTGGGCTTGGATTTTTTTGCTTTATAATTTTTTTTCTGGCTGATGATTTGTTTTGTATTTTTGTGAAATATATTTTTTCTATATTCTTGTGTTGGATTTTTTTTGGGTTGTTATCTGTCCTGCAAGTAAAAAAAAAAAAAAAAAAAAATAAGAAAGGCACTTTATTCCAGTTGTGCACAAAATTATGGTGCTTTTCACAAATAAAAACAGAATGTATCAACAAAAAATTACCTCTTAAAAGTACAATGTGTCACCATGAAACAATTATAGCTAAAACTGACTGTAGCAGGAAAAGGTTTAACATCTTGTCCTTGTGTAAGGTTAACATATCTGAACCATGTGACTATGTTCACAAAATTTATTTTTATGAAATTTAAAAGGAATATACACAATTGAGTTACATTATTATGACTAGAGATGGGCGAATTGATTCTAAAACAATGGACTTCGTTTAGAGTTTCAGGGAAAACATTTGGTCTGAACGAAGTCGAAGTTGGTACATCGTGTGAACGAAGTGTGCTTTTTCATTGATAAAAGGGCTGAGCGAGCACATGGCGATACATGGGCGAAGAACTCTGGGAGGAAGAAGGGCATAGCTGCATGACATGTGCATATGATGAAACCTTTCAGAGACCCGGACGGGATTCTGTTACTCACCAACCGCACTATATAAGTCCGAGCGCGACGGCTGGGAGCTCATACCGCCTCACACTGTAACTGATCAGGGAAGGTGCTGTTACCCCCCCCCCCCCCCCCCCCCCCCACCGCTGCGGCTGATTGTTAGTGAAGAACTCATTTTTATACAGCGGATTTTTGTGGGGTGTCTCAGCTGACTCGAGAGACTGCTTCTCTTAAAACGTCTAATTTCTGATTTTTTTTTTTTGGGGTATTGGATCTGAATTCTAACCCAGTGTGCGTCACTGCAGCTGCATATACATTTAAATCCTATCTCTCACAAGACACCCAGCACATTGAATATCCAAGGGGGATCAAAGCCGAGTTCCTGTTGTATTCATTTAAAAGAAACAGACGTTTTACACTACAAATACCACTTCATCCTTCATTTATTGTGCTTGCTCAATCTTTGGCGCAAATTAAAAATCCAGGGGTTTAATTAAGCGTTGTTATTCAGACTGTGTTATGACTCCAAGAAACCGTCCATTTTCACCGCCACAAATATATACATTTTTTCCTGTAGCCTAATCACAGGCAAAGATTAATTACAATTTTTCTCTGGTTGGTGTGTGCTAAAAAACATCGCATTGTAAAACGCTACAACAAAGCTAGTAGTTTTGTGGTGGCTCAATTCTTTGGCGCAATTTACATCCAGGGTTAATTAAGCGTTGTTTTCAGCTGTGGTGACTCCAAAGAAACGTCATTTATCACCTGCCAAAAATATATACTTTTTTCCTGTACCTAATTCACAACGAAGGTTAATTACAATTTATCTCGTTGTTGAGTGGCGTAAAAAAACACCGCATGTAACACGCTACAAAGCTAGTATTTTGTGGTGGCTCATCTTTGTGCGCAATTTCATTCAGGGGTTAATTAAAGCGTTGTTTTTTCATCTGTGGTGACTCCAGAAACCATCATTTTCACACGCCAAAATATATACATTTTTCCTATAGCATAATTTCACAAGCAAAGGTTTAATTACAATTTTATCTCTTTGTTGTGTGGCGTAAAAAACACCGCATTGTAACACGCTACATAAGCTAGTATATTGTGGTGCTCCAAAAAAAAAATTTATTTCTTGGCGCAATTACATCCATGGTTAATTATGCGTTGTTAATCATCTTGGTTACTTCCAAAGAAACCGTCATTTCAAACCGCCACAATATATACATGTTTTTATCCATGTATGCCTAATTCACAAGCAAAGGTTAATTACAATTTTTATCTCTTGTTATGTGGCGTAAAAAATACCAATACCCGCCCATAGGTAACACCGTACAAACTAGGTAATTTTGTGAGGCTCATACTTTTGCGCAATTTAACATCCAGGGGTTAATTTAAGCGTTGTTATTCAGCAGTGGTTACTCCCAAGAAACTGTCATATTTCCACACCGCCAAAATATATACATTTTTCCTGTAGCCAATTCACAAGTCAAAGGTTAATTATCAATTTATCTCTTTTGTGTGGCCGTAAAAAACACCGCATTTTAACATGCTAAAAAGCTACTATTTTGTGGTGGCCTCAATTCTTTGGCGCAACTTTACAATCCAGGGGTTAATTAAGCGATTGTTTTTTAGCTTGTGGTAGACTCCAGAAACCGTCATTTTCCACCGCCAAAAATATATACATTTTTCCTGTAGACCTAATTCACAAGCAAAGGTAATTACAATTTTATCTCTTGTGTGTGACTGAAAAAACACCGCATGTAACAACGCTACAAAGCTAGTAGTTTAGTGGTGGCACAATTCTTGCACAATTTACAGCCAGGGGTGTGAATTAAGAGTATGTTATTCAGCTGTGTGGTTGACTCCAAGTAAACCATCATTTCACCGCCAAAATAATTACATTTTTTCCTGTAGTCATAATTCTCAACAAAGGTAATTACAATTTTATCTCTTGTTGTGTGGCGTTAAAAAACACCAGTCATTGTAACAGCGCTAACAAAGCTAGTAGTTTGTGTTGTCCTCACTCTTTGTGGCGCATTTACATCCAGGTTAATTTAAAGCGTTGTTTTTCAGCTGTGGTGACTCCAAGAAACCGTCATTTTCATCGCCAAAACATATACATTTTTCCTGTAGGCCCTCACTTGTCCTCAACCCGGCTCTGTCCCATCCGATTCCCTAAGCCAGAGATCTACTATGTGGTCTGATCTCAGCGCCACTATATAGCCGAGGATGAAAAATTGGAGAGGGCAGTCAGCCTCTACTTGGCCAGCGAAGAAATGGGGCCAATATCCCCTGCTTTCTTGCAGTAGGCGGCAAAGTATAGATGTTGAAGAGTGGTCATTGGGGGTCATGTTTGTGAGGGGTCAGCCTCTTCATACCAAGACCGGTGATGAGACAGCATGACGATTTGAAACACAAATAGATGAGATGTAGCCTGACCGCACTGGGAGCCGAGTGAGCAAGGGCCTTCATCATCTTCATGAAAAGAGGAGCTCAGCTGCGCGTCAGGTCAGCGGCGCAGCCAAGCATGGTTTGGTGTGGCCGTGAGTCAGCAAAGAGATACAAGCAAGTGGTGAGCCTCGGGAGCCAAGTAGCTACGGGGTAAAAAACCGCTTTGCAGGTCCAAGATAGTAGCGGCACAGGGGCTCAGCGAGCATGCGTCGGCAGGTAGTCACTCAATGCAGAGCGTTGGCGGTAATATCCGATACTACTCGGCGTGTGGCAGTATCTTTGCTAAAACACCAGGAGCAGAATATGGTATATGTAGAATCTGTAAGCAGAAAGTGAAGCTTGGCCGGGGGGGGGCTAACGTTGGCCCCGGGCCTGCGTCAACACATCAGCGCCCATCCGGGGGCCTGGGAGAAACGGGCTCAGATTGGGGGCCATCCTGCTGCCGCAGCGCAGCGCCCGGGGCACGCTGCCTTTGCACCCAGTCAATGCTCCACCACCTCGAGAAGGGAGCTTTTTCTTTTTGACATCATCTCCCGGTCCAGATGCTTTGCCCCGTATTCATGGCGCCAGCAGTCGTTTCAGCGAGGCGTTGCAAAGAGACAAATATGCCCCAACCACCAAGGTGCAAAGTGACCGTACCCTTCAAAGTTTTGGTGCTGCAGTCCCCCCTTTCCAAATGGGCCTAAAAAGTTCAAAACAAGGGCTTGTGCCGACCCGAGAGAGATTCCCAAAGCCGTAATTTTTTTTCCCAAAAAGGCAGTACAGAAATTTCATAAATATGTAAAACAGAAGGGGGGCCCAGTCCTTAGTTATTGGTTTTTTCAAGGTGCACGGCAGCGGCTTGGGAGCGAACAACGGTCAGGCCGTACATGTCCTTTACGCCCCCGGGGTGAATGTCTTCCGGGCCCGGGCACACCAACAATTGATAGGAGAGCCGTTTCCCCTCCACATTGTCAAACTGCGGCTCCTTTCCAATGTCTCCCCTCCCCTCCTCCCCACCACCACCATCTCAGCGCCAAAAGTATTTCCCAAAACATCCCACAGGGTTAGGCACAGCGGTGTCACGCAGTTCAAACCGGTTTCCCCCTCGGCGAACGAAGTCCAAAAGGGAGGAATGCTCCGCCCATGCAGCAAAAATCAATGTGGGCTTTCCCGTGCCAACTGAAAAAGGGAACCATGGTGCGGACAATGGGGGGAAAAATTTGGTGTCGCGCGCCCCGAGGAGGGATGGCCAGCCCCCTGCTGGCCATGTGTCTTTGGGTTTTGTAAAAAGGGTTTCCTAAATTTTCCCCCGATCTTCAGAAGATTCTAAAAAAGGCCAGGAATGTGCATCACTTCCCCAATCCTACAAAGCCGGGAACACCCCCCCGGGTTTTGCGGGGCAAAAGGGCCTCACCCAACACACTCTGAATGCAATGTTTCCCCCCGTTGAATCAGCCGCACAGTTGGACCGACGTATGAACAGAGAAACCCTTAACGATTTTTTGAGTCAGCGGAAGGATACTCCCCTGTGAACTTTGATGTCAGCCAGGGCACTCATGCGTGACACCTCCGTTTTTTGAGGCCATTCGGGGAGGCCACATATTTTCATCCCAGGACACGGGATGAAAACGTATCCACGCTTCATGTCCTGGAAAACAGATCTGAAAAATCTGTCTGGGCAGGGATAGATGGCACAAATCCCAGCCACATGAGTCCGGTGGGGACTGAAATAGGGGAGGAGGAGGAGGACTTTGGGGAGAACATTTTTGTGAAATGAGTGGATTTTCTACCCATGACAAAGGGGGGAGCGGAGCACTGGAGGAAGAAGATGAAGAAAGGAAGATGAGCAGAGACCCGCAACACCGTGGCGTTACGTGGGATGGGGGCGGGGAGCCCCTCGAGTCCTTGTCCCCGGTTGCCTCTGGCAAGCTGTTTTCCCGGGGGGGGCTAGTGAAAATTTTTTTTTTAAAATCCCAGAGGATGACTTCTGGTTTCCCCCCCTATTGGACCCCGCTACCGGTCCAAAAGGGGACCCGTGGATGGGCTAGGATTTCCACGCAAAAATTCCCTTAGGCTCAGACTAGATCAGCCAGACGCCCCACCCAAACTGTGAGAAATGATCTGGGTTCAAATACCCGCC
The DNA here is from genome assembly GCA_025379985.1 of Phyllomedusa bahiana. NCBI lineage: Eukaryota > Metazoa > Chordata > Amphibia > Anura > Hylidae > Phyllomedusa > Phyllomedusa bahiana. The sequence goes on from JAODAL010019614.1 coordinate 15,523, forward strand.
CCAGCCCTTTCTTATGCCCCCACCCCCTGATGCCCCATTGTGACAGTTTCTCCATCGCCACCAACCATCTTTACCAGGGATTTATTCCCCCACCTCCCAAATTTTTTATTGTGCCACTGTTGACCTCATCTGCTGCTGTGGGTGCTGCCTGACCTTTACACTGTTCATTTGCCCCTCCTGACCCATCGTTGCGTGGCTGTGCCGGACATACACACTGGTCATTGTCCCACTCTTTGGGTACTCCTGTTTTTGCCACCTCCAGAATGTATTGTCCCCTGTCTGACCTCATGGCTGCTGTGGCTGCTGCCGTGACCTACACACTCTTCATTGGCCACCCCGTGGCCTACCCTTTTTTTCCCCTTCAATTTGTCATTGGCCACTTTTTGGGCTCATGCGCTGCTGTGGCGTTTTCCGGACCTCAAAACTGTGTCATTTTCCCCTCTTGGCCTACACCCGTTTTTGCCACCTCAGAATTTGTCATTGTGCCCCTGTCTGACCTCAAGGCGCGTGGCGGCTGTGACTACCACTTGTCAATGTGCCACTGTCTGACCCCATGTGCTGCGTTGGTGGGGGTGACCTCACACTGTTCATTGTCCCACTCTGTGGCCTACTCCCGTTTTTGCCACCTCCAAAAGTCATTGTGCCCCTTTGACCTCATTTTGTGCTGTGGCTGCTGCCGGACCTACACACTGTTCATTGTGCCCCTCGTGCCCCATTCCCATTTTTGCCCCCTCCAAATCTTTCCACTGTTGACCCCATGCTGCTGCTTTGCTGCTGCGTACCCACCACTGTGTCATTTGCCCCCCCTGGGCCTATCCTTTTTTGCCCCCTTTAGAATTTTTCATTGGCCCCTGTTGACCCTCTGCTGGCTGTGGTGCGCCGTGACCTCACACTTGTCAAGTCCCACTGTGGCCTATTCCTGTTTTTTTCCCCCCTCCCAAAAAGTCATGTGCATGTTTTACCTCTGCTGCTGCTTTGGCTGCTGTCGACCTACACACTGTTCATTTCCCACCTGTGGGCCCACCCTGTTTTTTGCCCCCTTCAATTTGTATTGTGCACTGTCTGACCTCATGTGCTGCTGGGCGCTGCCGGACCACCCCTGTGTCCCCGTTTCCCCCTCTGGGCCACTCCTTTTTTGCCACCTCCAAATGTCATTGTGCCCTTCTGACCTCAGCTCTGCTGTGGGTGCGCGTGACCAAAAAACCCCCTGTATTTTGGGCCCCTGTTGACCCATGCTGCTGCTGTGACGCTGGTGACCTAACAAATCTTCATTGTGCCCCTTCTGCCCCATGCTGGCTGTGGGTTGGGCCCACCTACACCTGTGCCATTTCCACTCGTGGCCTACCCTTTTTTGCCACCCCAAAAAGTCATTGTGCCACTGTCCCGACCTCAGTGTGCTGTGGCTGCTGCGGACCACACACTGTGTCATTGTGCCACTGTTGACCTCAGTTCTGCTGTGACTGCTGCCGTGACCTAAACACTGTGTCATTTTCCCCCTCTTGGCCTACCCTGTTTTTGCCCCCTCCAGAATTTCATTGTCCACGCTGACCTATGCTGCTGCTGTGGCTGCCGTGACCTACACACCTGCATTTTTGCCACTTTCTGACCCCATGCGTGCTGTGGTGCTGCGTGACCTACACACTGTGCTTGTGCCCCCTTTTACCCTGCTGCGCTTGGGGCGCCCTGAAATTGTCCACTGTCTGACCCATGCTGCTGCTGTGGCGCTGCCCCTGACCACACACTCTGTCATTTGCCACGTTTTTACCCCATGCCTGTGTGGCTGCTGCCGGACCAAACACTGTGTCATTGTCCCCTCTGGGCCCACCCTGTTTTTTTCCACCTCCAAAGTCATTGTGCCACGTCTGACCCATGCTGCGCTGTGGCTGCTGCCGTGACCCACACACTGTGTCCCGGGCCCACTCTGTGGCCTACCCTGTTTTTTTCCCCCTCCAGAATGTCATTGTGCCCCTGTCTGACCCCATGCGGCTGTCTGCTGCTGTGACCTACACACTTGGGATTGTCACTTTGACCCCATGCTGCTGCGTGGGTGCTGCCGGACCTACACACTGTTCATTGTCCCCTTGGGCCACTCCTTTTTTGCCACCCCCCAAAAGTCATTGTGCCACTTCTGACCTCATGCTGCTGCTGTACTGCTGCCGGATACACCTTCATTGTGCCATCTGTAGCCTACCGTTTTTTCCACCTCCAGAATGTCATTTTGCCCCTTCTGACCTCATGCTGCTGCTGTGGTGCGTCGGACCACAACGTGTCAATTTTCCCCTGTGGCCATTCCTTTTTTTTTCCACCTCCAGAAAATCATTGTGCCCTGTCTGACCTCATCTGCTGCGTGGGTGCCGTGACCTACACACTCTTCATTTTGCCCCTGTTGACCCCATGCTGGCTGTGGCGCTGCCGGACCCCCCCATCTGTATTGTGCCATGTTTGGGGCCTCATCTCCGTGGCTGTGCCGGACCACCACTGTGTCATTTTGCCACTCTGTGGCCTATTCCTGTTTTTTTCCACCCCCGAATGTCATGTCCCCGTTTCCCCAGCTGCGCTGTGGTGCTTCCGTGACCACACACTGTGTATTTTTCCACTGTCTGCCCCATGCTGTGCGTGGGCTCTGCCGGACCACACACTGTGTCTTGGGCCACTGTCTGACCCCATGCTGCGTGTGGTGCGCCGTAACCACACAAATTTTCATTGTGCCCCTCTGTGGCCTACTCCCGTTTTTGCCACCTCCGAAAATCATTGTGCCATGTCTACCTCATGTGCGTGGCTGCCGCCGTCACCTCCACCCTCTTTTTCCTGATGTTCCCCTGACCCCGCTTTTTTTTTTTTTCCAGCTGTGCTGCCATGACTGTACAGGCTACTTCCCCCTTCAGTTTTTTGGGGCATTTTGCCCTCTTAAGTGCCCCCGGGGAAATTTTTTAAGTGAAACGTCAAACGGCGGGAGTCGTTGCGGTCATACTAAAACACAACATTTTTAAAGACCAAACCCAAACTCCCTCGCATATTAAAACAGGGACAAACGTTTACAGCACCCGCAGGCTTGTGCAGCCGGAAAAGCGTTTTTTAAAATGATTCGTCCCGAATAATTCGGAACGAAGTTATTTTTTTGCCAGAAATTTGCAAGTGACGAACCCAATTTCGGGAAACTGCCCATTTTTGATTAGACCAATTAATCTTTCAACAAGCAAATGACTCATAAGAAAGTGACTTATCGTGAGCTGGCTTGGTGGGTATATAAGGTTTCCAATGACTACACAAATATCCCTTGTTGGTGTCATGGGTAAAAGGGGTTTATCAGAGTCGCAAAAATGGGATTATTGGCTTTTGAGCTAAGGATTGCAGCATTTCTGAAACTGTGCAGTTTGAACTGTTTGCATGTTGCTTTGATAAAAACATATGATGAGTGACCAAATGGTGCTATTACGAACATACATCGTGGAAACTGTGAAGCACCATGTGCCATTGATATGAGAGATGAACATAGTCTATGAACATGTGCAAAGGTGGACTGTCATGCCACAATGGAGCATCTCACCGCAAAAATACCAGACATGTGTCTCAAACAACAGTTCAGAGAACTCTACTGAGCATGGGGCTCTAAGGCAGATGGATAGTCATTTCACCTCTGCTAACGAAGCTGCATCACCAGAAAAAGCTTTAATTTTCATGTCAGTATCAGAATTCAACCTCTGCTGATTGGTAAAGGGTTGTCTTCTCCAATAAATCACATTTTCTGCTTCAACAAGTGGACGTTGGTATGTCAGGCAGAAAACATCAAATAACAAATACTCTGCAACCATTGCTAGAAGACTATGAGCTGGTGGTGCTATAGTTATGGTCTGGGGAATGTTTTGGGGCATTCTTTTGGCCCATTCATATATGTGGAAGATACTCTCAACCCATTTAGGAAATAATCCATCTTTGCAGATCATGTACATCCATACATACATGTCTTCCCTGGGGTGGATGGCATATTCCATCATGCATGTCACATGGCTAGAAATGTCTAATGCTGATTGAAAGAGCCTGACCAAGTACTACCGTGACCTCCTAATCCCTCAGAGTTGAAGAAAGGTGAGCATCTTTGGTTCCACCTTGATGCTTGTGTTCACTATATGGATTCTCTTCTACACACCCTCCAGCAGCTGTGGGATGCAGTCAGCATAGCTCCAGATACCTGTGGTAACCTACCAGTACCTTATTGAGTCCCTCCTATCCATCTAGCTGTCTATGCGGTACACAACGGTTATTATGGATAGTAACTGGTGGTCAAAATAATGTGTCTCGAGTATATATTCAGAAAATTAAGTTTTTAACTTCCTGCTGGACTACCCACTCACAAGGTATATATATATATATATATACACTCACCGGCCACTTTATTAGGTACACCATGCTAGTAACGGGTTGGACCCCCTTTTGCCTTCAGAACTGCCTCAATTCTTCGTGGCATAGATTCCACAAGGTGTTGCAACGATGCTCAATTGGTACCAAGGGGCCCAAAGAGTGCCAAGAAAATATTCCCCACACCATGACACCACCACCTACAGCCTGAACCGTTGATACAAGGCTGGATGTATCCATGCTTTCATGTTTTTTATGCCAAATTCTTACCCTACCATCCGAATGTCGCAGCAGAAATCGAGACTCATCAGACCAGGCAACGTTTTCCCAATCTTCTACTGTCCAATTTCAATGAGCTTGGGCAAATTGGAGCCTCAGTTTCCTGTTCTTAGCTGAAAGGAGTGGCACCCGGTGTGGTCTTCTGCTGCTGTAGCCCATCTGCCTCAAAGTTCGCCATACTGTGCGTTCAGAGATGCTCTTCTGCCTACCTTGGTTGTAACAGGTGGCTATTTGAGTCACTGTTGCCTTTCTATCAGCTCGAACCAGTCTGCCCATTCTCCCTTTGACCTCTGGCATCAACAAGGCATTTCCCCCCACAGGACTGCCGCTCACTGGATGTCTTTTCTTTTTCGGACCATTCTCTGTAAACCCCAGAGATGGTTGTGCGTGAAAATCCCAGGAGATCAGCAGTTTCTGAAATACTCAGACCAGCCCTTCTGGCACCAACAACCATGCCACGTTCAAAGGCACTCAAATCACCTTTCTTCCCCATACTGATGCTCGGTTTGAACTGCAGGAGATTGTCTTGACCATGTCTACATGCCTAAATGCACTGAGTTGCCGCCATGTGATTGGCTGATTAGAAATTAAGTGTTAACGAGCAGTTGGACAGGTGTACCTAATAAAGTGGCCGGTGAGTGTATATACACTTGCAGTGTATGACATTTCTCTGTCAATTAACTATTGCTCATTGCAGCTGGCATAAGGAACATGTACTGTACTGTCTATGCACACAATATCTGAAGAAAGTTTTGTCCCCAAGAAACATTTTTAAAAATACAAAAATAAGAGCTTCATAATGAAAAACAAATTATTTTTCTTGTCAATGGAAAATATGAAACTGATCCCTTTAAATGACGCACAATTTAACAATCTGCTGTGGAATTACATTTTTTCATTGGCACCTCAGCAGGTGCCAGTATGTGAAAGTAACACAAGAGGGGTCAGGGGGAGGGAAGACGTCATCCTTGCATAGTATAATTTTAAGTAATAGGCATGGGTAAACAGATGATTATTTTAGTAACCTGGTGTGATCGTGCATATGAAGGCACAACACTCAGCATGCTTGGTATTATAAAACCCAGGTGTCCTGCTGCCGCTCCTATGCTGCGACTGGTACACCAGCTGAGGTGCAGAGATTTCGATATAATCACTTACTTCTGTGGAGCTGACTGGAGCTGGGGTCATTTAATTGTTACAAATGTAGTGCCAAGACAAACCATTTGTTTCCTTATGCTGTTCTATTTTTTTTAAAAAATGTTATAGGTGGACACTACATTTCACATGGTCTCCATTGATTTATCTGGCTGTTAATACTTCTTTAGCACCATAACATACAATATCATCGTTGTTCTATCACATTATTTTATTGTTATTTTATCACACTCTCTTGGGTCAGTTATATTTGTGTTTGTAGAGTACTATTGCCAGTTAAATTGATCAGTATAGTTGCACTCATTGGAGAAAGTTTCCATGAATTGATTGATGAACCTCTCTTGCTCTGTTCTTTCATTACTCAGAGACATTCTTTGCAACATATAATAAAGTAAAAGAAAGTAGATTCTGCAGGGTCTGTTAAAGCCACTTGTGAATTATACAATCTACAGCTGCAGGGAATGCTTCACAACATGCTGTAAACCATAGCAATAAACTGCTAGCAGTATAATACGTAAACTGGTGATAGAGGTATGCATAGAGTATGTAGAGATTTGTACGGAGGTCGTCTATGGAGTGATGCTTTGTAAACAGTGCTGTCTTTATAGCCATGATTTCAGTAGTTTGTTTGTTGGGGCCAACATACTGCAGGATATGTGTTATAAAATGTTGAGCTGAATTTACATTTACAATTAGCGGTCTCTAAAAACCAAAAGCAATGTTAGATGAAGTACCCCTTAGGGAAATATATCCATGTGCTCAAAAGGTTTTAATATTTATTGTGTAGCATCAAATAAAAGTACAATCTATGAGGCTGGTCCAAGTATTCCTCAAAGTCGTGTTGTATACTGCCTGGGGGATACATGCCATTAGTTGCAAACCAAAGATCTAGAGAACATAGGACCCATTTGATCAAGCAAACTGGCTGACAGTGTGTGAGAAACTCCCACAAAAGAAGTATTAACCTACTCTGTATTTCTTTCCCCCTGTTTCTTGGGGAAAAAACTCCTGCATTCTGATGTCAATCATTGGACTACCATTGTAAGCAGTGTAGGCAACCAACAGGTAAGATTGTGGAAGGCAGATATCTGTCAGGCAGATTGTTGTATTCCGTATGGAATTTCCAGGGAAGTCAAGGTGGCCACCAGAGTTCAGGAGCTTGGTGGGGGAAAAGAGGGTTTTCCCGGAATGGCTGTAGCGAAGGTGGGAGGACGCCCTGACAGTCTGGTTCAGGCTTTACTAGACTTCAGGTGAGGAGAGTAAACTTGAGGATGTTGTTTGCCATTGCACTCCACAGCATGCCACAATGAGGAGCTGAGAGAGAAGCTCTGGGACACAGGCTTGAGCCAGACTGGCTACTCAGCATCTGGAATTGACCGACCCTTCATTTCTATACAGGCAATTAGCCGGTTAGGATGGTTTTGATTAAATATATTGTATATGTGAGGTTTATTTTTAATGCATATCAATAAAATTTGTGGTTTTATTAAGTAGGGATATTTTTTTCTGTGAGCAGATGTGTCATATTATTATAATTATTTATTTATATCACCATTGTTAGCATATATAGCACCATTGTTACTTTCAGTACCTTACTCAGTTCCAGTGGAGTGTTGCCAACTGCTGGCTGTGCCTAGTTGCTGTATAATCAGACATCTTGCTTCCTGCTACAGTGATGTCTAAACTGTGCACGCAGGAGCGCCTCCTATGCAGCCTTCTGCTATTTAAAGAGACAGTACCCAATTACCTGCTAATTGCATATAAGGAACTTCCTGCCCTCGGTCCTGGTCAGTTCGTTGTTGTCTGCATACATAGAGCTGGACCCCTGGCTGCTGCATTGCTACGGAACCTGCGCTACCTGTTGTATACCTGCCTATGCACCAAGTCCGTAGTATCTGCTGTTCCTGCAGTTGCACCAAGTCTGCTACTGTCCCAGGACCTGCTATCTGTCTGCGGTTACACTTGCTGTTACCTGTGCCAGGACCTGCTGTCCTTTCCCGGCACTTCAGCTGTCACTGAGGGTCACCACCTCTACCATCTTGCCTGCAGTGATCACTGAGGATCCACCATATACCAGCGATCAATGGCTCCTTGCATACTAACCGCCGGATCGTTACATTGAGGGTATATAAACCAATGTACCATATACATTGAACTATATTCTCAGTTATTCTGCCCTGACTGACCCAAAATGGCCTACAGGATATCTGTGCTTCCAGAAGTCCTAGTGGGAGTTACATAACTTAATTTCTGTTTTCTCTGGCCTGCTTACCAACTACACTTCAGAACTTCTTCAAGAAATCTGGCCATGCCTCCTGTAGAGCTTCACGATTGTCAGTCAATATAGCTTCAAATTTAATTTCCGGGATTCATAATTGACATGGAACATGAAAGGTCAAGATTTTCCTTCAGTCCTTGACAACCTGATATCCCAAAGTTAATATCCATTTCCTGGACAGGTCATGAGAAAAGGAACACTGTCTGCTGGTTTCCTTACCAAACAACACGGTATAAGAATATACCGACACAAGGTATTATTATTTGCAATAAAAAAGGACATAGATACAGGCACAAAATATATGCAGTGAGAAAGAGTGGTGGAGGTTAACTAATGTGGACGGGTAGAAAACATCTATTTTTAGATTGGATACCTTTTACAAACATATATAATTAAATTACAATAAAGTCAAGTTTACCTGCACAAATAAAGCAAGTTCTATTAAGAAAATATCATACGCCAAGCTAATTACATACTATTGTAGGTCTAGTGATGATTAGGTGAAATAATGTTACCCAAAGACTCGAAAGTCTCCACCACCACAGGGATGTCAGTCCCGACATGTGCATGGTATTTTCTTAATATTGATCTTTTTTCTAGCCGTCCATGTAAGTCTACCTCCACCACTCTTCCCCATGACATGTATTTTGTGCTTGTATCTATTTCCTTTTTTATTGTAAATAATAATGCATTTATTTTTACTGATACCTTTTTAGTAGTGTATTCTTATATCGTTTTGTTGCATAACTGTATAACTGCTGGTTTTCTTGCCTGTTTCAAGCTTTCAGTAATCTTCCCACTACTAAAAGTGCCCATGCATCTGGGTTGCATAGCTCTGTCATGGGAATAGAGATCTTGCTGCTTGACTCAAGGACTATGGCCCTCATTTACTAATGTTTTTGCACTAGAAGAGTGTCTTAAAATGCTCCATAACATGGGCCAGTTTTCGCATAGCATATTGCAGCATGTCTCAGACACATTTATTATGGACTGAAGACACTTTCTGCACATACCCTTTTGGGAAAATTAGTGTTTGTTTACTGAAGATTAGTTCTCCTGCACTGCCCTTTGTAATGTCTCAGCTAGTTATACAGAAGTTAAATAGGCTAATGACTGCTATAGAACTACCCACAGCCTGAAGCAGCGTAGTCAAAGAAAAGCTGGCTGTGACTGAAACTGCATGGTGAGAAATACCCTTTAAATTTCTTTACATTAAAAGAAAACTGGAAAGTGGCTTTATATGGGAGTTTTCTTCTCCCGCTGAGACAGATCTTTGAGGATTTACATTAACTACTATAGGCTGAATAAAATTACAGTACACAGCATTAAAGGAACCTATTAGTTTTCCAAACTGTAAGTAAACAGGTTATTCAAACTAAAAAGAAGCAGACTCCTCTGAACTGCCCTTTGGAAAAAAAAAATATGGCTCTTGGAAGGCAGGGAATAAAACGGAACATGCGATAAACAAAAGGAGTTAAATCTTCAGGAATGTTGTTTGCTTATGCATCATAGTCTACCTTTTTCAGCATCCTCACATTCCATAAAGATCTAAAGGTCCATTAACTGCATGTCTACTTTGCGCTGCTTTGGCTCAGTAGAAATTCCCTGTATGCTAAGTTATAGAAATGCTTTTTTCTTGGGTCACATTATCTCACTAAAGAAGTATACCCCTCGCATTTTTTATAAATGTTGTATTATAGCTTTCCATGGCACATCACTGAAGATATGACTATTTGATACAATGTAAAGGATTCGGTGTACAGCTAAATTTGGTGCACCCTCAAATTAACTCAGTAAACAGCAATTAATGTCTAAACTGCTGGCATGAAAAGTGAGTACACCCCTAAGTGAAAATGGACAAATTGTGCCTAATTTGTCATTTTCCATCCACGCTGTCATGTGACTTGTTAGTGTTACAAGGTCTCAGGTGGGAATTGGGAACAGGTGTGTTAAATTTGATGTTATCGCTCTCACACTCTCATACTGATCACTGAAAGTTCATGTCAAAGAACTGTCTGAGGATGTGAAAAAAGAATTGTTGCTCTACGTAAAGATGGCCTAGGCTATAAAAAGATTACCAACACCAAGACCATACAGAGGCTTAACAAAACATGTTCCACTCAGAACAGGCCTGATCATGGCAGACCAAAGAAGTTGAGTGCATGTGCTCAGGTTCATATCAAGAGATTGTCTTTTCAAAATAGACATAAGAGTGCTGGGAGAGGTTCGGTGGGACCCTGTCAGTGCTCATACCATATGCTGCACACTGCGTCAATTTGGTCTGCATCGCGGTCATCTCAGAAGGAAGCCTCTTCTAAAGATGATGCACAAGGAAGCCTGCAAATAGTTTTCAGAAGACTATCAGACTGAGGACATTGATTACTGGAACCATGTTCTGTGGTCTGATGAGACCAACATAAACGTATTTGGTTCAGATGGTGTAAAGTGTGTGTGGTGGCAACCATGTGAGAAATTCAAAGACAAGTGTATCTTGCCTACTATCAAGCATGGTGGTGGGAGTGTCATGGTTTGGGGCTGCGTAAGTGCTGCAGGCTGTGGCGGGCTACAATTCAATGAGAGAACCATGTGCTGTGACATAGTGAAACAGAGTATTATCCCCTTCTTTCGGGAACTGGGCAACAGGGCATTATTCCAACATGATAACGACCCCAAATACACCTCCGAGACAACCAATGCCCTGCTAAATAAAATAAGGGTAAAGCATATCTCCAGACCTAAATCCTAATGAGCATCTGTGGGGTATCCTTATACCGAAGGTGGAGGAGAGCAAGGTCTCTAATATTCACCAGCTCGGTGATGTTGCGAGGGAGCAGTGGAAGAGGATTCCAGTGGTAACCTGCTAGACTCCAGTGAACTCCATGCCCAAGATAGTTGAGGCAGTGCTTGAAAATAATGGCACTTTGGGCACAATTTGTCCATTGTCACTAAGGGTTGTACTCACTTTTGGTGCCAGTGGTTTACACATTGATGACTGTGTGTTGAGTTATTTTGAGGGCACACCAAATTTACACTGTTATACAAGCTGTACACTGACTTCTTTACCTTGTATCAAAGTGTCATATCTTCAATGTTAAATAGTCTAAAAAAAATGGGAATCTAGCAAGAGATCAAAGAGTAACTTTTAATAACTAGATTTACTATTTTGCCATAGGCAAACTTTAACTCTATCAGTTCTCAATCTATAAAGCACTAAAACTTAACTTTTATTATATATATAACACTTAACCTCGATACACACTATTTTAAAAACCTGATTTCTAACCTCTCAATGTGTCACTTTCTAATTGTGAAGGAATAACTTTTCTATTATCAAGTCTGGTGGATCACCACCTTTTAGCAGGAAAACCCTATATATACAGTGATTTGCTAACTTCAAAAAGGAATCCAAAACATCTTACTTGGGCAGTCATCCCTAATCTTAAAGATACGAAGGATACTGTGATAAGAATTAACGATCTAGTAATGAGTGAAAGTACACTTCTTGCAAGTTTAGATGTAGAAGCTCAATATAGTAACATTAGACATGACCTAAGCCTGAAAGCAATCAAATATTTTTTTTAATACAAGAGGTACGCAATTTATTTAACATAATATATTTGTTTTACAGCTATTGGATTTTGGTTTGACACACAAGTATTTTTTGTTTGATGGCACCTTTTATCACCAGATAAAGGGAGCAGCCATGGGCACAGTCTGTGCGCCAAGCTTTGCTAATTTATTTTTAGGTTGGTGGGAGGATGCTATTATTTTTTCTGAACACTTTCAAATATTCACAGATCGGATTTTATTTTGGGGGCGCTTTATCGATGATATATTGATTTTTTGGGATGGTAGTGAAGAATTATTTAAGGATTTTGTATCTAGACTCAATGATAATGAAATTGGGATGAAATTCACCTCTGAAATTCATCAAGAGAAAATAAATTTCTTGGATCTTCAAATTGTGTTGGATGAAAACAAGCAGATTCAGACAAAAATATTTCGGAAAAATACGGCTACCAATAGCTTGTTACACTTTTCTAGCTGGCATCCACCTACCCTAAAGAAGGGGATTCCCATAGGCCAATTTCTTAGGGCTCGTAGGAACTGCTCTACATTAGGCTTTATCAAGATGTATAAAGTTAAATGCGTTTTCAGGCAAGGTTACCCAAAAATTTTTGAGGAAGGGTTTAATAGGCTTTGATATGACAGAGACTTTATTCATAACAAAAGAAGAAGAAAAAGCTGATTTAATTCACTGTATAGGTACCTTTGATGATAGAGCTAACAAAATGAGAGGTATACTTAGAAGACATTAGCACATTCTAAAAGCAGATGCGGTACTCTCTGAGATGATTCCAAAATATCCTAGTGTCACATATAGAAGAGGAAAAAATCTTAGGGATGAATTTGTGCATAGTCACTTTGAGGAAGATAGCAAGAAAACAGGGTTACTGTCTCCGGTGGTAGGCTCATATCCCTGTGGCAACTGTTCATTTTGTCCATTTATATGGAAAACTAAAGAATTTGTTAATCCCATTGATAAGAGAAGATTTGAGATAAGACAATTCATCAACTGTAAAACCAGAGGGATGATTAATATTAGATCAAATTATCATTTGCCTGCACTAGAAAAAATGATATCCCATTTCTATGTACATCAATCTGCCCATACGGACATATATATCAATACCCCCCTAATGTATTAATCTCCAATATGATGAGCAAAATTAAAATACTTACACTTCTAGAAGTGTAATGAATACTTGGCGCAGCACAGTGGTGTAGGTAAGAAAGGCGCCGTGCTCCACTCGGAGCTCGGCGTCTCTAAATAGGTATGGCGCATGCGCCGTTTGGAATCCCGGGTGTGCGTGATGTCAGGGCATATCTGTACCCACTTCCGCCCTTCTGTGTACTACTGAGCATGCGTGGATCGCCGATCTCTATATGGATGTATGCAATAGCTCAGAATCATTACATACTAGGAAGACAACAATGTTTGGAATATATGCATAAGGAAGTACACTATTATGGCTTAATATTGATTACTAAATTATGTATAATATTGGTGGTTTAGAATTGGAAATGCAGCCTGCTAGATGTAAATATATCATTAATGCATCAATATATAATTAAAGGTATATGCAATCTATAATCAACATATCATACTGATATGTTAAGGTAAAATTAAAGCCTACCAACACCCTCCTCGGCTTAAACTCGAGTCACTGTCGGCGCTCGGCTGCTGCGATGGCCCGGACGCCGGCAGGGACACTTCAGTTATATGCGACTCCTCAGGGAGAGCATATAACTGAAGGCCGAGTACAGCCGACAGCGCCCGGGCACTGCTGTGGCCCTTCGCTGTCGGCGATCTCTTTCACTGTATGCGACTCCTCCAGAGCACATACAGGTAAAGAGATACCACTGCGGTGCAGAGAGCGAGCGCTCCCTGCTCCGCAGTGGACTCCGCAGTAGAGTTTACGGCACAGGCAGCGTGTGTCGTCCCGCTGTGTACGCGGCCTGATGACATCACCCTGTCTTTGCCCCAAGACAGAGGAGAGCGTCCGGGAGACTGGACAGCAAGGGAGTGAGGTAAGTGTTTGTATTTGTTTTGTTTTTTTTATAACCTGCCTATAAGGACATATACCTGCCTGTGCCCTGCCTATAACCTACCTATAGGGACATTTACCTGCCTATAACCTACCTATAAGGACATATACCTGCCTATAACCTGCCTATACCCTAGCTATAAGGACATTTACCTGCCTATGGGGCCACATACCTGCCTATAACCTACCTATAAAGACATATACCTACCTATACCCTGGCTATAACCTAACTATAAGGACATATACCTGCCTATACCCTGCAGGTTATAGGCAGGTAAATGTCCTTATAGTTAGGTTATAGGCAGGTATATGTCCTTAACAATAGAAATACCAAGCGTTCCTTACTTAAATCGCAATTCGAACGAGTCCGTCGGAAAGTTTCTGAACCAACATTGCAAAAGCGCCGATTAGAGGAGATGGCCGACAAATTTAGGAGGAGATATTATCCTGAACATACTTTAACTCTAACACAAACAGAGACAAATATAAGGAGTCAAGAAAGATCATTCATTAGTACATATAATCCACTAATGAATAGAATTTATGAATGTATAAGAAAGAAGTCTCTCATCAATTTCTAACCTCACAAATTCTCCTTATGCTCTCTCTGATCATAACCTTATCTCTTTTACTATCAATTCTCAGCATTCTCTGGACACACCTGCCCTTCACCCATTCAGAAATATCCGCTCCATTAACACCCAGGAACTCATAGACACCATACAGTCCTCACTGCCCCCAATCTCCTCCCTCTCCTGTCCTGACCTGGCTGTCAAACATTACAACGAAACTCTCACAACCACCCTGGACATATTGGCACCACTCACCACCGTACCACCAGAGTCAGACGCTGGCAGCCTTGGCACACACCTCAGACTCGGTTCCTGAAACGATGCTCCAGGTGTGCTGTGTTTCTTTGGAGAAAGTCTAAGCTACGTGCAGACTTTCTCCACTAAAAATTCATGCTCAGGACTTATCACACTGCCCTTCACAGCGCCAAACAAAAATATTTCACCTCCCTCATCTCAACCTTACACAACAACCCAAAACGCCTTTTTGACACCATCCACTCCCTTCTCAGCCTAAAGCTCAGGCCCGGTCTCTGACCTCTGTGCTGAGGACCTGGCCACTCACTTCAAAGAAAAAAATTGACAGTATCCGGCATAACATCTCATCACAAACCCCAAGCAGAACCCATCCTGTCCCTCCCCACACATCCTCTAATCTGTTCTCAGCTCTTGCCCCAGGAACAGAAGAAGAAGTGTCCAGGCTTCTCCTGTCTGCTCGCCCCACCACCTGCTCTAGCGAACCCCATTCCCTCCCACCCTATCTTACCATGAATTTATTCTCTCCAGCTTATCCTTCACTCAACCTTAAAAACCCTCAACCCTGTTAACCCCCCTCTACCCCCTTTTTCCCCCCTTTGGATTCTTTCCCAATCCCTTCCTTTAAACCACAAGCGTTTTACATAAGAAACTTCCGCTCTAACAAAAAACTTCTGGATCTCTCTGCAGCATTTGACACTGTTGATCACCATCTTCTCCTCAGCATGCTCAGCACCATTGGAAATCCGGGACACTGCTCTGGGCTTGGTTCTCTTCCTACCTCTCTGGACCGCTTCTTCAGTGTCTCATTTGTAGGTTCTACTTCCTCTCCTCTCCCCCTTGCCTAGGGGTCCCTCGGGGGTCAGTTCTTTGCCCACTCCTCTTCTCAATCTATACAGCCCCATTGGCCAAACCATCAGTAATTTGGCTTCCAGTACCACCTCAACGCTGATAAACACTCAATTATACACCTCTTCCCGAACCTCACTCCTGCCCTGCTACAAAACACCAGTGACTGTCTGTCCGTTGTCTCTGACATCATGTCCTCTCTCTATCTCCAACTAAACCTCCACCAAAAAACCGAACTTCCTTGTTTTTCCCCCATCTACTAACCAACCCCCATCTGCTATTTCTCTCTCAGTGAGTGGCATCACCATAACACCTAGGCAGCAGGCCCGATGTCTTGGGGTTATTCTAGACTCTGATCTGACCTTCACCCCATATATCCAATCCCTTGCCCGCTCCTGTCACTTGCACCTCAAGAACATCTCCAAAATCCGTCCTTTTCTCACTGTGGAAACAACTCAAACTCTCATTGTTGCTCTTATTCATTCTCGTCTTGACTACTGTAACTCCTTGCTTTCGGTCCCCCCTCTCTGTAAAATCTCCCCCCTCCAATCTATCCTGAATGCAGCAGCCAGGCTTGTCTTTCTCTCCAGCCGCTATACTGATGCCTCTACCCTGTGTCAGTCACTGCACTGGTTGCCCATCCAGTACAGAATACAGCATAAACTAATCACTCTCACTCATAAAGCTCTCCACAGTGCTGCACCCCCCTACATCTCCTCCCTCATCTCTGTCTACCACCCTGCCCGCTCTCCTTCCCCCTCAGCTACGGAAAATCAAACTACAGACTACAATCATCCGAACCTCCCATGCCCGTTTCAAGATTTTGCACGTCTGCACCCATTTCTGGGAAAATCCTACCACGACCATCAGGCACAATCCCAGCCTTCGCAGTTTTAAGAGTGTCCTGAAAACACATCTTCTCAGGCAGGGCCCACCAAAACCATTTAAATTTTTAACCCCCCCCTTCTATCACACACAGGCCCCCTGGATCACCACCTTTTGGTGTTCTTTACCTTTTAGTAAATCCCTTTTTCAACGGGTGTAATTTGTTTTCCCCTTTTTGTCTTAATTTTAATACCCCTACATTGTGTTCATGAAATATTTTTTCGCGCTTAAAAAATTTTTGAAAGAAAAATTTTTAAATTATAAATTTTTATTATTATTATTATTATTATTAAGAAGAAGATGGCCATTGTTAAGTGAGCATTATCCATCTATAGAGGAGTTTTCTCATCCGGTATGGTCTGTTCGAGACGTCCTAGAAATATCCGTGATTTTCTAGTGAAAGCAGATTCTGGCTCTTCTAGAGCTCCATTGATACAGAGTACATAGAGTAATCCAAAAAGAGGAACTTATGCCTGTTTGCATTGTGCACATTGTGCCAATGTAATTAAAGGGGAATTTGTACAGCATCCACACACAGGTCAAAGAATTCCGGTGAAAGGTTTTTTCACTTGTAATTCATCTGCCATAGTCTATCTGTTGAAGTGCCCATGTGGTCTTGCATATGTGGGAGAAACGATGCAGAAAGCTAAGGATAGAATTGCTTGTCACAAGTCCACGATTAGATGTCAGAAGAATTGGTTACCAGTTCCAGCACATTTTACACATGCCAAACACTCAGTGGCACAATTAAGGTTTCAAATTTTAGAACAGGTTAGATGCCCCCATAGAGGTGGAGATCAAGTCAGATTATTGAGGGAGAGGGAGTCATGGTGGATCCATCGGTTAGACACCTTGACACCTCTTGGCCTAAATCGAGAGTGTGATTTTACTTTTAGATGATTCTTTTTCCTTTTTTTTCTCTTTTTTGAGATATATATAACAACTAGGGTTGATTTAAAATGATCATATATAACATTATTGTGTACGGAATTTTTTTGGCTTTTCTGATAGATGTAATTTTTTCTTTTATATATGTAATGTTTTCTTCCATATATGTATCTTTTTTTCTATATATGTAATTTTTTTCTTTTCTGCACATTTTTTGTATACTGTTTTTTCTTGTGTACTCATATGTTTATACGTTGATTATTGTTATTACTATATGGATTGTTATTATTGAAAGTGATGCACATATATGTACTGATGTATACCGTATATACCCGAGTATAAGCCGACCCGAATATAAGCCGAGGCACCTACTTTTGCCACAAAAAAGTGGGAAAACTTATTGACTCAAGTATAAGCCTAAAGTGGAAAATGTGGCGGCTACTGGTAAATTTAAAAAATAAAAATGGATACCAATAAAATTACATAGGCAGGTATATGTCCTTATAGGCAGGTTATAGGCAGGTATATGTCCTTATAGGTGGGTTATAGGCAGGTATATGCCCTTTTAGGTAGGTTATAGGCAGGTATATGTCCTTATAGGTAGGTTATAGGCAGGTATATGTCCTTATAGGTGGGTTATAGGCAGGTATATGCCCTTATAGGTAGGTTATAGGCAGGTATATGTCCTTATTATTATTGAGGGGTCATGGTGGATCCATTGGTTAGACTCCTTGACACCTCGTGGCCTAAATCGAGAGTGTAATTTTACTTTTAGATGATTCTTTTTCCTTTTTTTTCTCTTTTTCTGAGATATATAACAACTAGGGTTGATTTAAAATTATCATATATAACATTATTGTGTACAGGATTTTTTCGGCTTTTGTGATAGATGTAATTTTTTCTTTTATATATGTATTTTTTTCTTCCATATATGTATCTTTTTTCCTATATATGTAATTTATTTTCTTTTCTGCACATTTTTTTGTATTCTGTTTTTTCTTATTTACTCATATGTTTATACGTTGATTATTGTTATTACTACATGGATTGTTATTATTGAAAGTGATGCACATATATGTACTGATGTATAATTATATAATGTTGGTAGGCTTTAATTTTACCTTTACATATCAGTATGATTTGTTGATTATATATTGCATATACTTTTAATTATATATTGATGCATTAATGATATATTTACATCTAGCAGGCTGCATGTCCAATTCTAAACCACCAATATTATACATAATTTAGTAATCAATATTAAGCCATAATAGTGTACTTCCTTATGCATATATTCCAATCATTGTTGTCTTCCTAGTATGTAATGATTCTGAGCTATTGCATACATTCATATAGAGATCGGCGATGCCCTGACATGACGCACGTCTGGGATTCCGAACGGCGCATGCGCCGTACCTATTTAGAGACGCCGAGCTCCGAGTGGAGCACGGCGCCTTTCTTACCTACACCACTGTGCTGCGCCCAGTATTCATTACACTTCTATAATGCCTGTAAGTATTTTAATTTTGCTCATCATATTGGAGATTAATACATTAGGGGGGTATTGATATATATGTCCGTATGGGCAGATTGATGTACGTAGAAATGGGATATCATTTTTTCTAGTGCAGGCAAATGATAATTTTATCTAATTTTAATCATATAATTCTTTTGATATGGCTATAGGTCTCATTCTCATGATACTACTTTAAAGGTATGCTCACTGTGGTGTTTAGTCTTGGTGATTTGGACATGCATCTTCAACTATTGAATGTTATATGAGTTATTTTTTAATACTCAATGCATCCTTTTGGCATGACATCTATATATTATGCATATGTTGTATTGTCATTGGTATGCTGTATATTGTGACTTTTTGTAATTTTTTGTAATTTGTGTTATTTTTTTACTTTTTAGCGACATATCTGATGAAGATCTAAATAGGACCGAAAACGTTTATGTGTTGAATTTGGTCGCTGTAAAAAGAAGTTATCAATAAATCTCTTATGAATTTAAATGTGTAATACAGTATGTTACATTTTGTATGCGGGTATACATAGATTGTAAATATTGTTACTTTACCCAGCATTCAGAGAACGTAAAATATATAAGGTGTGCCGAGCAACTGATATTATATTGGATTATATTTGTCTTTGAGCACATTGCGATAAATTACTTCCAATATATTTCAATGTGATGAACAAGAAGTGTCTCGAATCTTGTCACAAGTAACAATATCCAATGATTTTTTATATGTCCCTTTAGGGGAATTGCATATGAAAGATTTTGAACGTGATTCTAAAAAGCTTGTATCTTATGAATTGCATTGTGTAACTTTGGCCAAATACTGTAAAGTCAACCGTATCCCTAGGGGTCTTAGATGCAACTTACGACCTACACTATTTCAGGACGATGAGTCATTTTGTACGAAATTTGAGAACATTTTAAATAAATGTTCCCTTGATATTATGGTATTGACAATTGAATATTTACAAAAGTCTATACATGATTTAAAAGAACGTATTCATTCTATTCATTCTATTGAAACACAATTGTCATCCATACTACCAACCATAGATTGGGCTAGTCTAAAAGAAAAATCAGAAAATACTCTACGTGATTATCAACAATATATTGAAAAGAAAAAGAAAGAAATTTTTACGTGATACAGAGGATTATACAAATCAGAGAGCGTATAGATGGCGAGATTCCTCATGTGACGGTTTTGGAGTAGACCGACGTCCATCTTACGAACAGGGTCAGTCAAGTTCAGGGAGCGAATAAAACAATTATTCACATCGCCCCACCTTTTTTAAGGGGACAAGGATGGAAAATGTACACAAAAAAGCGAGGGGGTTTAGATGGAGCAATTTCCAAAGAAAATTTGATACAAGGTCGGACACGGTCACAGGTCTGAAATTGGAGGATAATTTAGTTATCAATATCTCGTCCATCAATTTATCTCCTTTAGAACTCAATCTTCTACAACGGGGTCTGTCTTTTTTTCCCACTCCTCTCTTCGATTCATTCAGATTTGAACAGGAGCTCAGATATTTTTATCGCACATTATGCTTGAAGGTACATTTTGGCTCTCAATACAATAGTGTGAATGAAGAAAATTCTTCAATTACACCTAGTGTAATCTCAGTTAAAACTTTGGGATTAAGAAATAATAGTCCCTTCAATCCTCCACGAACTTCACATGGCGTTGAGTCTGTAATTTCTTTAATTGATAATGTCATACATAGGGTTTTGTCAGAGCGTAGACAGATACATTTTCATGACAACTTAAGCAAAGAGGAAAGACAAGCTTTGAGTGCTCTTCAAAATAATAATGAAATTATTTGTAAACCAGCGGACAAAGGTGGAGCACTGGTGGTGATGGATAGAAGTATGTACATGGAGGAGGTTTATCGGCAGCTTTCTGATACATCTACATATCAAAGACTAGATATGGATCCTCTACCCCGGATTAAGAACAGAATACATGGTGTTTTGGATAGTTATCTACATAAAAACATTATTGATCAACCAACATATAAGTATCTACAGATGCAACATCCTATATGCCCTGTATTCTATATTCTTCCAAAAGTCCACAAAAGCTTGGACAAACCACCAGGTCGCCCAATTGTGGCCTCCACCGATTCAATATTCAGTCCCATTGCGAAATTTTTAGAAAGGATACTGACACCTCTAATCAAAGTCTCAACGTCATTCATTTTAGACACCTCTCATTTTTTACAAATGATAAGCGAAATAGGAAGGATACCTACGGAAGCGTTACTAGTCTCTTTTGACATGGTGAGCTTGTACACATCGATTGAGCATCCGGGAGGTCTACAAGTTGTCTCAAAATTATTGAGAAATTCCAATCTCAATATGGATGAGCAAACATTTTGTTTGTAACTTTTGACCATTGTACTAACCGAAAACTATTTCCTTTGGGGTGATGATTATTATAATCAGAGGAAAGGCACAGCCATGGGCTCAAACGTTGCCCCCCCTTATGCAAATGCATATATGATTGACTTTGAAGAGACCTATATATACACCACAAGACAATTTCAGGATCAGATACCATTGTGGAGACGCTATATCGATGATGTCTTTTGTATATGGTGTGGCAGTGTTCAGAGCCTTCAGACATTTTTGGAACTTTTGAATTTATTTTGTACAGGACTACAATTCCCAATGGAGTTTGATCTTTATCAACTTCATTTTTTGGACACTTTAGTAAAAAAGGATGAACAGGGAAACCTTTTCACTGACATCTATTCTAAACCAACTGACAAGAATAGTTTATTGGATTTTAGGAGTTATCATCCTAGAAACACGAAGCGTTCTTTACCTAAATCGCAATTTGAACGTGTTCGTCGGATAGTTTCTGAATCAACATTGCAACAATGTCGGTTAGAGGAGATGGCCAACAAGTTTAGGAGGAGACAATATCCAGAACATATTTTAACTTCAACACAAACAGAGACAAATATAAGGAGTCAAGAAAGATCAGCTAAACGCATTTCATTCATTAGTACATATCATCCACTAATGAATAGGATTTATGAATGTATTAGAAGAAGATGGCCATTGTTAAGTGAGCATTATCCATCTATAGAGGAGTTTTCTTATCCGGTAATGGTCTGTTCGAGATGTCCTAGAAATATCTGTGATTTTCTAGTGAAAGCAGATTTTGGCACTTCTGGAGCTCCATTGATACAGAGTACATTGAGTAATCCAAAAAGAGGAACTTATGCCTGTTTGCACTGTGCACATTGTGCCAATGTAATTAAAGGGGAATTTGTACAACATCCACACACAGGTCAAAGAATTCCGGTGAAAAGTTTTTTTCCCTTGTGATTCATCTGCCGAAGTCTATCTGTTGAAGTGCCCATGTGGTCTTGCATATGTGGGAGAAACGATGCAGAGAGCTAAGGATAGAATTGCTTGTCAAAAGTCCACGATTAGATGTCAGAAGAATTGGTTACCAGTTCCAGCACATTTTACACATGCCAAACACTCAGTGGCACAATTAAGGTTTAAAATTTTGGAGCAGGTTAGACGCCCCCGTAGAGGTGGAGATCAAGTCAGATTATTGAGGGAGAGGGAGTCATGTTGGATCCATTAGTTAGACACCTTGACACCTCGTGGCCTAAATCGAGAGTGTGATTTTACTTTTAGATGATTCTTTTTCCTTTTTTTCTCTTTTTTGAGATATATAACAACTAGGATTGATTTAAAATGATCATATATAACATTATCGTGTACGGGATTTTTTCGGCTTTTAGATGTAATTTTTTTTTTTATATATGTAATTTTTTTCTTCCATATATGTATCTTTTTATCTATACATGTAATTTTTTTTTCTTTTCTGCACATTTTTTTACTGTTTTTTCTTGTGTACTCATATGTTTATACGTTGATTATTGTTATTACTATATGGATTGTTACTATTGAAAGTGATGCACATATATGTACTGATGTATAATTATATAATGTTGGTAGGCTTTAATTTTACCTGTACATATCAGTATGATATGTCGATTATATATTGCATATACTTTTAATTATATATTGATGCATTAATGATATATTTACATCTAGCAGGCTGCATGTCCAATTCTAAACCACCAATATTATACATAATTTAGTAATCAATATTAAGCCACAATAGTGTACTTCCTTATGCATATATTCCAATCATTGTTGTCTTCCTAGTATGTTATGATTCTGAGCTATTGCATACATCCATATAGAGATTGGCGATCCGCGCATGCTCAGTAGTACACAGAAGGGCGGAAGTGGGTACAAATATGCCCTGACATGACGCACGCCCAGGATTCCGAATGACGCATGCTCCGAGTGGAGCACGGCACCTTTCTTACCTACACCACTGTGCTGCGCCCAGTATTCATTACACTTCTAGAACGCCTGTAAGTATTTTAATTTTGCTCATCATATTGGCGATTAATACATTAGGGGGGTATTGATATATATGTCCGTATGGGCAGATTGATGTACATAGAAATGGGATATCATTTGTTCTAGTGCAGGCAAATGATAATTTGATCTAATTTTAATCATATAATTCTTTTGATATGGCTATAGGTCTCATTCTCATGATACTACTTTAAAGGTATGCTCACTGGTGTTTACTCTTGGTGATTTGGACATGCATCTTCAACTATTTAATGTTATATGAGTTATTTTTTAATACTCAATGCATCCTTTTGGCATGACATCTATATATTATGCATAAGTTGTATTGTTATTGGTATGTTGTCTATTGTGACTTTTTGTAATTTTTTGTAATTTGTGTTATTTTGCACTTTTTAGCGACACATCTGATGAAGGTCTAAATAGGACCGAAAACGTTTATGTGTTGAATTTGGTCGCTGTAAAAAGAAGTTATCAATAAATCTCTTATGAATTTAAGTGTGTAATACAGTATGTTACATTTTGTATGCGGGTATACATAATTGTAAATATTGTTACTTTACCCAGCATTCAGAGAACGTTAAATATATAAGGTGTGCCGAGCAACTGATATTATATTTAACTAATTAGGACATATTTTTATTTTGCATGAAGAGTTTGTTAGCAACCAAATCATGTAATATATATACTTACGTTGTTATGACGAGACGCAGTTCAGGAATAAATTACCATCTATTTATGTATACATTTATTATTATTACATTTCTACTACGTAAAGTTTATGCTAACCAATGCAAATCAATAGAGCATGACTAGACTAGCATTTCTGCACATTTCTATTGTAACTTAATGAATCAGGTAATTAGCTTAGACCTGTAAGAAAGAATATTTAGTGGGGAAAGTGGAAGGTGATATTGCGGGAAGGGGGGCGGGAACATCATAAGGCCCGAAGTTTTATTAAAATGAAGATGCATATTAGACATAGAGTGGAAAAGATTTATGGGAAGAGACAAAGTTAGCAGTGTGCTGTAAATTGTAATACCTATTCTGCTGAGTCCGTTCTAGGTGAGCCGTGCAGACGCAGTAATGTGGGAGAGGTTGGCTGGAAGTCCGTCACAGTTAGGACAGAAATGTCCATTGGTACAGTGCGCGGGCGGCATGGTAAGATAGGGCGGAAGCCCGTTATGGAGATGGTGAATTTGCCTGAGGAATGTTGTTTATAAGAACGCAGCAGCAGCAGCTGTAAATAGTATCAGTATGCATGCAGGAGAGAAAAAAGGGGGAATGGGTACTGTTGAATCTCTGGTGGCTAATTGGTGAGCACCTGAATAGGGTGTGTACCTAAGATCATATAAAAGGAAATGAGCTAGACCACATGGGACCAGGCTTCTGTCCCCTGATGAAGCCAGTTAGCTGGTGAATTATGTTGGGGATGTCAGGCATGACATTATAATCTGTGATTTTCTACCTCTTTCTACTGTGTTACCCGCTGCGGAGGGTCTCACAAGGAAACCTTATATGTGTCATGCCCATCAGATTAGGGATAACTGCCCAAGTAAGATGTTTTGGATTCCTTTTTGGAGATAGCAAATCACTATATATATAGGGTTTCCTTGCTAAAAGGTGGTGTTTGTAACGGATATGGTAGTGGATCCTCTGAACCACGACAAGCGATGGTGTAAGCCACGCCAGGGAGCGGAGTCTAAGTAGGTCCGGTTTTCACCAGAGCCCGCCGCAAAGCGGGATGGACGTGCTGCGGCGGATTACTACCAGGTCGCTACCCCTGACATGACTTGCTTGCGGTGGCAGCCGAGGTGTTGCGCGGTACAGAATCGTGAAGCAGGCTCGTAGTCGGGGACAGGCAGAAGGTCAGGAGAGGCGGAAATGGTTCGTGGTCAAGGGACAGAAGCAGAAGGTACGGTACACAGTAGACGAACAAGATACTCAGGAACGCTTCCTCTCTAGGCATAGGGCACAATCGATTCGGCAAGGTGCTAAGGAAGGGGCAGAGCTTAAATAGGGTCAGCGGCCGGTGAGACCAATCACCGGCGCACTGTCCCTTTAACAGGAGCGTGGCGAGGTAAGTGGGACACAGAGCTGCCGGGATGTCCGCGGCCCGAGTACCGAGCTGCGGCACCGGCCGCCGCTGGGGAGGCTGCGGCGGTGCGGGTGTGCCTGCGATCCGACCCGGGGGTCGCTGGGGCACCCGTAACAGTACCCCCCCCCCCCCCATTTGGCCTCCCCCTCTTTCTGGCCCGCATAAATTTAGACAAGAGAACCCAATCTAGGATGTTCTCCTCTGGCTCCCACGACCTTTCCTCCGTCCCAAACCCCTTCTAGTCGACCAAAAAAATCGTCTCCCCCTAACCATCTTCATGGCCAAAATTTCTTTGACGGTAAAAACATTGGTGGAGTCAGCTACGGGAGACGGGGGGACCACAGACCGAGAGCATCGGTTATGGATGAGACATGGAAGGAGTTTGGTATGCGCATAGTTGAAGGGAGCCGGAGCTTGTAGGCCACCGGATTGATGCGCCTGAGGATTTCAAAGGGACCTAAAAACTGGGGACCCAGCTTGTAGCTGGGGATTTTAAAGCGGACATAGGTGGCAGACAGCCATACCTTATCCCCCGGGACAAAGGAAGGAGGGGTCTTCTTTTCTTGTCCACTTGGACCTTCATACGAGCCGAGGCCTGGAGCAGAGATTGGCGCGTCTCCTTCCACACGGCAGATAGATCGCGGACCAGACTATCCACCGCAGGCAGAGGGCAGCAGAAGGGTTGGGCGGGGGTACCGAAGACGATGAAGAAGGGGGACGCCCCAGCGGAATCAGAGTCCAGGGAATTATATGAAAACTCCACCCATGGCAATAGACCAGACCAATCATCTTGTCTTGCGGATACGAAGTGGCGGAGATAGGTACCCAAGACTTGGTTCACTCTCTCCACTTGCCCATTTGATTGTGGGTGGTACGCGGAAGAGAAATCCAGTTCCACTTGTAGGAGAGAACAGAGGCCTCGCCAAAATCTTGAGACGAATTGAACTCCCCGATCCGAGACAATATGGAGGGGAAGTCCATGCAGACGGAAGATATGTTTAAAAAATAGATTGGCGAGTCGAGGAGCAGAAGGTAGACCAGGCAGGGGAATGAATTGTGCCATTTTCGAAAAACGGTCAGTGACCACCCAGATAACCATATTACCGTCAGAGGGAGGCAGATCGGTGATGAAGTCCATGGCAATGTGGCCCCAGGGACTGTTAGGAACCGGCAGAGGCTGGAGTAAACCCGCAGGTTTGAGGCGCGGTGATTTATTGCGGGCGCAGGTGGTACAGGCTTCCACGAACTCTTTCACATCTTTAGCGAGATCGGGCCACCAGTAGAACCGGGAGATCAACGAACAAGACTTCCGCACCCCCGGATGTCCAGCAATATGGGAGCAGTGGCCCCATTTCAGAATCCTTAGCCGGAGTGCTGGGCGCACATACGTCTTACCCGGAGGAGCATGTTGGAGGCCTATGGGAGCTGCAGATATCAAACATTCTGGAGGTACGATGTGCTGAGGAACAGCCTCCTCTTCTCCACTTACGTCAGAGGCACGGGAAAGGGCATTGGCCTTGACGTTCTTCTCTGCCGGTCGGAAATGGATAACATAATTGAACCAGGCGAAGAACAGAGACCACCTTGCTTGACGTGGGTTGAGACGTTGCACTGTCTGGAGGTAGAGGAGATTTTTGTGGTCTGTGTAGATATTCACAGGATATTGAAAACCCTCCAGGAGGTGCCGCCACTCCTCCAGAGCGAGCTTAATGGCCAGAAGCTCCCAATCCTCGATGGTATAGTTCCTCTACGCCGGTGAAAATGTTCTGGAAAAGAACCCACAGGTCCGAGTCTTGCCTTTGGGCCCCTTTTGGGTGAGGACCACTCCAGCCCCCACAGAAGAGGCGTCTACTTCTAAGAAGAAGGGCTTCTCGGTATCAGATCGCGACAACACAGGTACAGAGGCAAATGCTGCTTTCAGCTTGGAAAAGGCTTCTTCGGCGGCTGGTGTCCACGGTTTCGGGTTGGCATGCTTTTTGGTAAGAGCCACAATCGGTGCCATCAACGTCGAGAAATGTGGGATGAACTGCCTGTAGTAATTTGCAAAGCCCAAGAAGCACTGTACGGCCCGGAGGCCGACGGGTCGGGGCCAGTGTAGAACGGCGGAGAGTTTAGTGGGGTCCATCGGCAGGCCTTTGTCCGAGATGACATATCCGAGGAAAGGGAGTGTGGTCTGGTGAATCAGGCACTTTTCTAGTTTGGCATAAAGATGGTTCTCACGCAGGCGTTTCAGGACCTGGCGCACATGCGACTGGTGGGTCTCCAGATCAGGCGAAAACACCAGAATGTCATCCAAGTAGACAACCACGCAGACATACAGAAGATCTCTGAAAATGTCATTGACGAATTCTTGGAAGACTGCTGGCGAGTTGCACAGGCCGAAGGGCATCACTAAATACTCGAGGTGCCCATCACGAGTATTGAAGGCCGTCTTCCATTCGTCGCCTTCTTGGATCCGGACGAGATTATTGGCCCTCCGCAAATCCAACTTGGAGAAGACTTTAGCTCCGCGGAAGCGATTGAAGAGTTCAGTAATCAGAGGTAAAGGATACCGATTTTTGATCGTGATCTTGTTGAGACCGCGGTAGTCGATGCAGGGACGTAAGGAACCATCCTTCTTCTCCACAAAGAAGAATCTGGCAGAGAAGTAGATTTGCGGATGAGGCCCTTCTGTAAATTTTCTTTAATGTAGGCCAACATAGCCTGAGTCTCGGGTATTGAGAGTGGATAGTCCCTACCCTGGGGTGGACTAGTCCCGCGCAGTAGGTCTATTGGGCAATCGTAGAGACGATGGGGAGGTAGAGTGTCCGCCTGCTTCTTGGAGAAGACGTCTCGAAAGTTCTGATTTGGTGGTGGCAAGCCTGGTAAGGGCTTGAGAGGAGATTGTGGAGGAGTGGGGCACACCCGGCGAGGTGCTAACAGGCAGCGAGACTGACAATCTCGACCCCAACGCAAAACTTCGCCCGTCTTCCAGTCGAGCATGGGGGCGTGATGCTGCAGCCACGGAAGCCCCAGGAGGACAGCCGAGAAAGAGCGAGGAAGCACATAGAATGCGATCTTCTCCTTGTGTAAAGCTCCAACTTGTAGGACCACTGGTTCAGTCTGGAACAGGATGGAGTCACTGAAGAGTTCACCACTAACGGACGAGATGACGAAGGGTTGGTCTAAGCGGACCACTGAGAGACGATATTTGGCCACCAAAGGAGCATCCATAAAATCCCCGGCAGATCCGGAATCCAAGAAGGCAGCCACTTGAAACGAGATCCCGGAATTGGTTGTGACCAGAACTGGCAGCATAAGCCGAGGAGAGGGATTGTTCACACCTAGGGACGCCTCTCCCACGAAGCCTAGGTGCGTGCATTTCCCGGACGTTGCGGACGGAGCGGACAACCCCTGAGGCGATGTTCGGGACTGCCGCAGTAGAGGCATAGGTTCCCCTCACGTCGTCGAGTCAATTCTTGCAGAGTCAGGTGGGCTCTGTCCACTTGCATGGCCTCTTCCATGACTGGCTGAGAAGAAGGCAGTGGAGGCCGAAGAAACACCGGCGCAAGACGGGGTAGACGACGTGTTCGGATTGGTTCACGCTCTTGGCGGAGCTCCTCACGTCTCTCCGAGAAACGGATATCAATCCGGGTTGCCAGGTGGATGAGCTCGCTTATGGAAGACGGAGGGTCCCTGGCGGAGAGGGCATCCTTAATCTGGCTGGAGAGGCCCTTCTTAAAGGTGGCGCACAAAGCTGCATCATTCCAAGCCAGCTCCGAAGCTAGTGTGCAGAATTGCATGGCGTAGTCACCAACTGGAGATTCAGCAATGCAGTCTCAGCAGACGAAGCGCGGGCAGGCTCTTCGAAGACACCGCGGAACTCCTGCAGGAATGACACCAGATCAGCTGTGACCGGATCGCCTCGGTCCCAGAGGGGAGTCGCCCAGGCCAGGGCTTTCCCGGAGAGGAGACTGACCACGAAGGCTACCTTGGATCTTTTGGATGGGAATTGTCCTGCCATAAGTTCCACGTGGAGGGAACACTGGGTGATGAAGCCCCTGCAGGCTTTTGGGTCCCCATCAAATTTCGTTGGCATAGACAACCGGAGTTTAGGAAAGGCGGACATCCCCGGAGCAGCTGCCACGGAAGGCGCCACGGCAGACGATTGCTGCTGCTGCATAGCGAAGAGCTGCTGCATCAGAGGACAGCTGGTTAAGCTGCTGCGCCTGCTGAGCGATCTGTTTCGACTGTTGGGCCACAATGGTGGTGATGTCAGAGACGCTCAGTAGAGGCACGTTGGCGGGATCCATGGTCGAATCGAACTGTAACGGATATGGTAGTGGATCCTCTGAACCACGACAAGCGATAGTGTAAGCCACGCCAGGGAGTGGAGACTAAGTAGGTCCGGTTTTCACCAGAGCCCGGCGCAAAGCGGGATGGACTTGCTGCGGCGGATTACTATCAGGTCGCTACCCCTGACGTGACTTTCTTGCGGTGGCAGCCGAGGTGTTGCGCGGTACAGAATCGTGAAGCAGGCTCGTAGTCAGGGACAGGCAGAAGGTCAAGACAGGCGGCAATGGTTCGTGATCAAGGGACGGAGGCAGAAGGTACGGTACACAGTAGTCGAACAAGACACTCAGGAACGCTTCCCTCTAGGCACAGGGCACTATCGATTCGGCCAGGTGCTAAGGAAGGGGCAGAGCTTAAATAGGGTCAGTGCCCAGTGAGACCAATCACCGGCGCACTGTCACTTTACATTTTCCTGTAGTGCCTCGCGTGCGCACGAGGGGGCGCGCACGCACCCAGCCGGCAGCAGGAGCGCGCGCTGGGACGAAACAGGAGCGTGGCAAGGTAAGTGGGACACAGAGCTGCCGGGGTGTCCGCAGCCTGAGTACCGGGCTGCGGCGCCAGCCGCAGCTGGGGACGCTGCGGCGGTGCGGGTGTGCCTGCGACCCGACATGGGGGTTGCATGGGCACCCGTAACAGTGTTCCACCAGACTTGATAATAGAAAAGGAGTTATTCCTTCACAATTAGAAAGGGACAAATTGAGAGGTTAGAATCAGGTTTTTAAAATAGTGTGTATCGAGGTTAAATGTTATATATGTATAATATAAGTTAAGTTTTAATGCGTTATAGATTGAGAACTGTGAACTGAGAACTGTGAGAGTTTAAGTTTGCCTATGGCAAAATAGTAAATATCGATATCTTCACAGTTGTCCCATTAAAATATATAATACAGTATTTACAAAAATGTTAGAGGTGTATTCACTTTTGTTTTTTCTGGAGTCCTTCACATGGATCCCAATAAAGGGTCTGTAGTTTTGAACTTGCGTTGTCCTGTGGTTCTTAAAGGTTTTTTTTTTTTACTACAATGACTAGCTTTCAACATGTAGGCAACGGAAAATAATTACTTTTCTAAATACATTGCTCTTTTGATATTGCTCGGGTTAGGAGTTAAGAGTGCACAAGTGTCTTTGCGTTACGGTCCATAACTCCCTTCCTGATTAGACAGAGAGCAGGAAGTGATGTACCATGGTGGGACAAAGCAGAGTCTTTACCTTTAAAAAGCACCTGTTTTCATTCCTTGGAGGTCTGTAGCTTTGTTTCCTTCAGATTAAATTTCCTGTACTTATGTCACTGCAACAATTAGCTAGTTATAGAGGAGCTAAATTTGCCAATCACAGCTATACAACCACTCACAACCTGATCAAGCAGTCTGAGTCTGAAGCTGCCTCTGACTCTGTGAAACAGCATGGTAAGAATAAAACCCTTTAAGATTCTTTACAGATTTCTTGGTTTCATTAATGATTACCTTAAGGACATTTAAAATCTCTCTCTGGGTTGTTTCACTCATTGCTACTCTAACTTACTGGAAGCAAATAGGTAAAACTAGACAACTTCTGTACTTCAGGTTTCTTGCCATCTCCAGCTCTGCTTCTGTTCTTCATTATCTAGGTTTCAAGAAGCCATTTTTGTTGGACGTTGCCGTGGTTTTCAATTTGATTCTGAGTTCATTCAATTTGGAAATTTCCACGTTCTAAGAAATTCTCCCACGAGAAAATTTAAAACTATTGTTTAAAGGGGCAGTTTTGGCGTGAAGAATAGTGTCATTTCTTGGAGGGGTTTTTTTCCCCTTTTGACCATTTTTACTCATGCGGGGCCCCTGGGGTGAAATTTTTCCCTCTCTGAAGGATCACTGATGTAAGTTGGCCAAGGCATCTTGCAATCCTCAGAGACATTGCTGTCACGGCGCTCGGAGCCGCGGTGGGCGGGGGGCCGTCTCCTGCCTTCAGGGCTGGCGGGGGTTTGAGCGGCTGCCCGCGCCGGGGTCCTTCTGCGTTGGGCTGGAAAAACCCCCGTTCCACCATTCCCCCTCCTTCTCCCTCTGACCCCCTTTGCTTAAGGCTGGAGGGATTTAAAAGGGCCAGGCCCGTTAATTGGTTATTGACGGCCGCTGGTCCTTATAAGGTACACGCCCCCCCCCACTCTCTCCCAGTTTGTTGGTGTGTTTTCCTTTGAGTTAGGGTATTGGAGTTCTGTCTTGATCGCCCGTGCCATCCGCTGTTTACGTTTCCTCCTTTCCCATTTGCGCCTGCCCTGCCGTCTGCCTGTCTCGCCCACGAACCTCTCCCGCCCGCCCTGCCTTCTCCCTTTCCCCCGACTACGTCTCGGATTACATCTTTGTACCACCCCCGCCCCCCGGCCGCTATCGCAAGCCGTCACGTCAGGGGTAAGACCTGGCAGCCCACGCCGAGCAAGTCCATCCGCTTGGGGGCAGGCTTGGTGAAACCGGGGGTCTTAGACTCCGTTCCCTGGCGGGCTTAGCTATATCGCTTGCGTTTGGCCCAGGAATCCATCCTGCTCACAGTAAAAAATGCCAGGATTCCCCAGGGTCCCTCTGCCTGATCTCCGGGACGTACGACGCTGTCCCCCAGCAGATAACGCACCCGCCCAGCTAGGGGCCATGATGCAGAACCTTGCGCCCCATTGCCCCCACCGGCGCCGCCCCCGCACTCGCTTTTGTTGCCCAGATCCATTGCTTACCTGCTTGGGTTTCGGCCCTCTCTATCTGCCACTCCCCTCGCCGATGGGGGACCCCAAAGAAGTGAAAGGGGGTTCATCAGCCTTTGCTCCATCCACCTCGAGTGAGGGGGCCCCAATTTCCCACAGGGGTTTCCAATGGCCCTTCATAATCAGTCTTGCCTGGAGAAGCCTTGGTTGGGCTAGCCACTATGGGATCGAGGGATCCTTGCCCGGGGCCCTCCGACCTTCCCCGGGGGGTTTCCGACAGTTTTGGGGAAAACCAGACCTACTTTTTCAGCTCCCGCAGCACTGCTCCGGTTCGTCGGGGCACACCACATCGGTCAGTATTCGGTGCGTTTCGCACTCTCGCTTCGGAGCTGGACTGGGAAAAACGAAGCGTTGGTGGCAACATTTGGCAAGGTCTCGGGGGGAATCAAAGGTGAGCTTGCCGCTCGGGATCTACCGCTGCTTTGGTGACCTAACCCTTTAGCCACCCCAGTGATATTCGCTTCGTGAAAAGGAAGAGCTCCGCCCTTTAACGGGGAAAATGTCCATCTACACCGTTTTTCCCCCCTTGGTCCCATGTTCCCGGGGCACCTCTTTTCCCCCCCTGATTTGGGCTCTGAAAGGAACCTATGCAGTGGGAGCCCCCCTGTCCCCGGAGGAACGTTTCTCATTTTCTGAAGAGTGTGCTTTATTTTGGGGTTTGGCCATTTTATTGGGGACGTCCGGGGGCGCCCGGGAAAATTCCGCACTTAGGGTCGTAGGGGGAGGGACCCTAGGTTGTCAGAGCGGGCCCCTCCCCTTTGCCTGCCGAGTATTGGTGTTTCCCACGCACCTTTTAGGGGCCCCGCTTTTTTATTCGGATCGGCAGGAAACTTCATAAGCCACGAACTTGGACCAGGTTTTGTCTCCCGGATTCCGTTCGAAAAATATGTTGTTCCTCGGTCATGGGGGAAGCCTTAAGGAAGCTATCCGCTTCCGTCTGCCCCTTTTCTTGCAGATTGGGGGCCCCTTACAAGGAAACGTTGCAACTTCTTGTCCTTCTGGGCCTCCATGGGTGCGGACATACCCCGACCTTGGATTGGACACAGGTGAAGTCATGGTTTGGGGGTTCCGCGTGTCATCACGTTGCTGTCTAAACTGCAACCGTCCTCAGGTTGCCTCCCTGAAGTTGCCCAAGCCTCCTCCAGGGCTACCCACGCCTACTGGGACTTTGCTGATGTCTTTTTTGAAGAGCAGGGCCAAAAAACTTCCTCCACACCGGGGTTATGACTGTCCCATTGACCCCGAAAACCCGGCTGTACCCTCCCAGGGCCGGGTTTTACCCCCTTCCGTCCCGGAGACTAAGGCAAGTCTGAGCTTTAAAAAGAACCTCCGCAAAGGGGTTCTTGTAAGTCCTGTCCCGGGAGGAGCCCGGGTTCTTCTTCGTGAGAAAAAAACGGGTCTCTCGGCCCTTTCATCGACTATCGGGGGGTTTAAAAAAAATTACTATAAAAAACCGATACCCGTTTCCCCTTTTCTCCGAACTCTTCGACCACCCGCTGGTGCAAAAAAATTTTCCAAGCATTCCGGTGCTTTTTAAATTTAATTTTATTCGAGAACGGTTAGTGGAAAAAAGGGGTTTTAAAACCAGGATGGGCCCCTTCGGTATCTGGGTTTTTTGCCATTCGGTCTCTGCAACGCTCCTGTGTATTTCAGAACTTTATCAAAGGAACTTCCGGGGCCTATCCGTTTGTTATTTTTTACTTGGGCGATTTTCTAATTTTTTCTCCGGATCTGTAACTCATCGCCACCCTCGCCGGTCCCCAGGCGATTCGCAACCCTCAGCTTTTTGCCAAACCCGAGAAATGTCTCTTTGAACACAGCTTACCCTTTTTGGGGACATCGTTTTATAAGGGCCCCCCAGTGGTCCTTCAAACTTCCGCGTGTTGCGTGGGCCCCAACCGGGGGGCCTTCGGGGCCTTCAACGATTCCTGGGGTTTTCCCAAAAATTAAGACAAATTTTTCCCCCCCCCTTCTTACACTTGTGGGTCCCCCCGGTGGGGCTAACAAAAAAGAAAGGGAATCCAATCCTGGCCCCCCGAAGCTCAAGAAACCTTCAAAAGTCTCAAATCGGCATTCATTTCCGCTTCGGTCTTTTTCCACAAACCCCCCATTCATTCTGGGGGTGGATGCTCTCGGTGGGTGCCGGTGCTGTCCTCCTGTAGAGATCCCCCTCGGGTAAACTGCATACATGTGGATTTTTCTCCAAAACTTTCTCTCCTGCCGAGAAGAATTATACCATAGGGGATCGCGAGTTACTGGCCATTAAGTTGGCTCTGGAAGAGTGGCGTCACCTATTGGAGGGGGCTCGTCACCCTATTGACATCTTCACCGCCCCTATTTGAGCCAGGCGATAGGGTTTGGTTATCTGCGAAGTATATCCGCTTTAAGGTGCCAAGCTACAAGTTGGGTCCCAAGTACTTGGGTCCTTTTGTGGTACTTCGGCGACTGAACAGTCCCCTATAAGCTCTGCTTGCCCCCGACTCTACGTATTCCGAACGCGTTTCACGTGTCCCTCCTCAAGCCGGTGGTGCTGAACCGCTTCTCCCGTAGATCTGTCTCGCCTTCTCCTGTTGCTAATACAGATAACATCTTTGAGGTCAGGGAGGTGCTGGCGGAGAAGACGGTGAAGGGGAAGCGGTTCTTCCTTATTGATTGGAAGGACTTCGGTCCGGAGGAGCGTTCATGGGAACCTGAGGCCAACCTGTCCCCTGATCTCCTCTATAATTTCCAAAGGAAGAGGGGGAGAGCTAAAGGGCGGGGGGTACTGTCACGGTGCTCGCGCCGTTTCCCTGCGCTTACGGGGTCCGGCGTGGTTGCCGCGGCTGCCCGCAGCCATGGTCCTTCTGCGTCTGGGCTGGAAACCCCGTAATCACCAGTCCCCGCTCCTGTCTCCGGCTCTGACAACCGCCGCGCGCGTACCCGTTGCTTAAGGCGCACGCGCGACGTCTGGACTGGATTTAAAGGGCCAGCGTGCCGTTAATTGGTTATTGACGGCCGCTGGTCCTATATAAGGTACACGCCCCCAGCACTCTCTGCCAGTTGTTTGGTGTGTTTTCCGTGAGTTAGAGTGTATTGGAGTTCCATCTTGATCGCCCGTGTACCAGTCCGCCTGCTTACGTTTCCTGACCTTGCCTGTTTGCTGCCTGGCCTGACCGTCTGCCTGTCTCTGACCACGAACCTCTGCCACCTGCCCTGACCTTCTGCCTGTCCCCGACTACGTCTCTGGATTACGTCTTTGTACAACGCTGTACCCCGGCCGCCATCGAAAGCCAGTCACGTCAGGGGTAACGACCTGGTAGCCTCACGCCGCAGCAAGTCCATCCCGCTTTGCGGCGGGCTCTGGTGAAAACCGGGAGCTACTTACACTCCGTTCCCTGGCGTGGCTTAGCTATCATCGCTTGCGCTGGCCCAGCGAATCCACTCCTGCGTCACAATTGGTTCCAGTGAACCATTCAAAGAGGACTAAAGGTAACTATCATTGGCACTCTTCCTGATTACAGGCTCCAGCTCCTTTAGTGCTATTGATACCAATTTGGGTAGATGTAAAATCTACCCATGAATATCCATACCCTGTAAAGAAAAAAAGGTTAAATCTTCCCACCTGGATCTAGCAACTACCAAAATTATTGTTTGTTAGAGGATGCACATCACTGGATCCTTTAGCCCAGTGAGACCAAAATAGTTGTGCAACACATTGTGACAATAACAAAAAAACGATGCAGACACCCTACCAAAAGGTTGAAACTTTCATGATGTATTAGATATAAGATTACAGTTTGGCAATGTTTGCAAAATTTCAGATGATGCCATTAAAGTGTCACCTCACAAACCAACAGTGTGACACAGGTCTGAAAACTATGACAATTATATTTTAATGTGAATTTCCAATCTAAGCACCAATTTTTTTCATGGAATAATATGATATAATGTTGTTTAGCTTAAATAAATTTCAAACCTAGCTATTGGAAACTTTTAGTGCATATTATAACAATTTTAGGACTTCTACTTGACTAATTGTGGCTTCAAGTAATTCTATGGCTTATAACTTTATTCAGAACCAACAGCTACAGTGACGGTAACCATTATTTGATCCCTTGCTGATTTTGTAAGTTTGTCATGAACAGTCTATAATTTTAAGGGTAGGTTAATTTTAACATTGAGAGATAGAATATCAAAAATAAAATCCAGAAAATCACATTGTATAAATTATTTAATTTATTTGCATTTTGCTGAGAGAAATAAGTAAATGATCCCCTACCAACCATTAAGGGCATGTCCCCATGGCACGGGTTTGCGGAATTTTTTTCAGACGGTTTGCAGTTTTGCAGACTGCCTGAAAAACCGGCCGCAAACTAGCACAACGGGCTTCTATGGGAAACCCATGCAGCAGTCCCCTAAAAAGATTGAACATGCACATTCTTCCGTCCAGTTTTTGGACGGAATATGTGCATGTCAATGTGAAAGGGGAGGGCTTTCCTCCACTCATCGTGGAGAAAAGCCGCCCCCCTCCCCCCCCCCCCGCGTCCGTGGGGACGGCGGTAAAACAGGACAAATACCGGTCGGATAAACCGACTGGTATTTGTCCTCTGCCGTGGGGACATGCCCTAAGAGTACTGGCTCCTACAGACCAGTTAGACTCCTAATCAACTTGTTACCTGCATTAAAGTCAGCTGTCTTAAATAGTCATCTTTATAAAAGACTCCTGTCCAAAGACTCAATTAATCAGTCAGACTCTAACCTCTGTTACATGATCAAGACCAAAGAGCTTTCTAAGGATGTCAGGGACAAGTTCATAGACCTGCACAAAGCTGGAATGGGCTACAAAACCATAAGTAATACGCTGGGTGAGAAAGAGACAACTGTTGGTGCAATAATAAGAAAATGGAAGAAATACAAAATGACTGTCAATTGACATTGATCTGGTGCACCATGCAAAATCTCACCCCGTGGGGTATCCTTGATCATGAGGAAGGTGAGAGATCAGCCTAAATCTACATGGTGGGACCTTGTTAATGATCTCAAGGCAGCTGGGACCACAGTCACCAAAAAAACCATTGGTAATACATTATGCTGTAATGGTTCAAAATACTGTATTGCCCGCAAGGTCCCCCTGCTCAAGAAGGCACATGTGCAGGCCCATCTGAAGTTTGCCAATGAACACCTGGATTATTCTTTGAGTAATTGGGAGAAGGTGCAGTGGTCAGATGAGACAAAAATTTAGCTCTTTGGCATTAACTCACCGTGTTTGGAGGAAGAGAAATGCTGCCTATGATCTAAAGAACACTGTCCCCACTGTGAAGCATGAAGGTGGAAACATTATGTTTTGCGGGTGTTTCTTTGCTAAAGTCACTACTTCACTGCATCAGTGGGAGAATGAATGGAACCATGTACCATAAAATCCTGAGAGACAACCTCCTTTCCTCCGCCAGGACATTACAAATGGGTCATGGCTGGGTCTTCCAGCAAGACAATGACCCAAAACATACAGCCAAGGCCACAAAGGAGTGGCTCAAAAAGAAGCACATTAATGTCATGGAGTTGGCTAGCCAGTCTCCAGACCTTAATCCCATAGAAAACTTATGGAGGGAGTTGAAGCGACATTTCCAAGTGACAGCCTCAAAATCTTTTTGATTTAGAGATGATCTGCAAAGAGGAGTGGACAAAAATACCTCCTGACATGTGCGCAAACCTCATCATAAACTATAAAAAACGTCTGACTGCTGTGTTTGCTAACAAGGGTTTTGCCACCAAGTATTAAGTCTTGTTTGCCAGAGGGATCAAATACTTATTTCTCACTGAAAATGCAAATACATTTATTTAATGTATACAATGTTATTTTTTGGATTTTATTTTTGATATTCTGTCTCTTAATGTTTAAATTAACCTACCCTTAAAATTCTAGACTGTTCATGTCTTTGTCAGTGGGCAAACTTACACAATCAGCAAGGGATCAAATAATTATTTCCTTCACTGTATGCTGGAAGATTATTTACATCTATTATTTATTGCCATGCAGAGAAAATTCTCTGACACACAGCACTTTATTGCCATCATCTTCTGCATTTAAACAGTTACGAAAACTGTGCTTTTCATGGGATCAGTAATCAAGACGACAGTGCAGAGATTTACAACACATCAGTTCTATAGAAATAGTGAGTTAGTATTTTAACTATTAGTGAGACATGTATGAAAGAAGGCGATTCAAAGTAAATTATCACGTCTCGTTTTCAGTGTATAATGCACCTGAATGTATGAAAATGTTTTTTGTGCGATTATAAATGGAATTTAAAGTTTGACGTGCTTTGCCTGTGTGTTTGACGCATTATGAAACTTTGGCGCATTAGTAATGCACCAAACATATCTAAAGGCTATAGATAGGCTAAAAATAAAAGAAAAGTCATTAGAATGGCATGTCAGTGAATAGAAACTATGGTACTGATCTTACTTGGTGGACCACAGATCCCAACTTGACCTGTGGTGTGCTGGTTTTTGCCGTATGTAGGATAAAGGGTGAGAGCAGCAAAAATTTATTTAAAATTTAATGTAGCAAAAATTAAAAAATCTGAACAAAAACAGTGGGTTGTTTAATGTAAAATTAGTTTTACATTCTATTAATTTTAAATACATTTTATTGGAGATATTTTTATATTTTTGGGATATTATATATTTTTATATTCATTTTAGATTATAAAATTTTTTATTAAATTTAAATAATCTACTTTTATATAGTTTGATAATTATCTGAAATTATTTTTCATTCTATACTGCTATAAGCTGAGAAATAATGGACATTTTTTGCCCTATTAGCAAATACAGCTTTACTTCGACTACATATTAGTTTGGTGCATTATACATCGCAGCCTGCTTACTTTTGGCGTATTTTTCGCCAGAAAAAAGTGGAAAACCCTTTCATACATGTCTCCCTTAATGTTTGTGATAGTTTCTATAGCTTCTTTTTTAATTTTGTTATAAATTTACAATGATATATTTACAATTCTTAAAGGGACACTATCGTAATTTTTTCACACATTGACAAGGAACATGTGTCTAATATACAGACATGGACAAAATTGTTAGTACCCTTTCATTAAAAGTAAAAAAAAAACAACAATGGTCACTGAAATAATGTGAAACTGACCAATAATAATACATTTAAATTTACTGAAAATCAACTACTGGAAATCAGTCAT
The DNA here is from genome assembly GCA_025379985.1 of Phyllomedusa bahiana. Lineage (NCBI taxonomy): Eukaryota > Metazoa > Chordata > Amphibia > Anura > Hylidae > Phyllomedusa > Phyllomedusa bahiana. Next base: position 54,928 of record JAODAL010019614.1, read on the forward strand.
TGTGTTTGAATTGTGGCTCAACTGAAACATTTTAAAAAACAAACTAATGAAACTGACCTGAACATAAAAGATGATACCCATGACTTGCTCAACCTTTTGAGGCAATCACTGCAAATAAAAGATTTATGGAACTCTTAATGAAACTTCTATACCTGTCCACAGGTCGCAGGTGTGAAGGTGCCTTCTTCAGACTCCAGAAACCTCTTTTCACAGATGTTCAGTTAGACTTAGATCAGGGCTCATATAAGATGACTTCATAATAGTTCAATGTTTTGCCCTTAGCCATTCTTGGATGTTTTTAGCTCTGTATTTTGGGTCATTATCGTGAAGGACCAATGACCTGCGACAGACCAAAGCTTACAACATTGGCCAGCACTTTCACTCTAGAATGACTTGATAGTTTTGAGATTTCATTGCAACCTAAACAGATTCAAGACATTCTGCAGCAAAGCAGCCCCAAAACTTAACAGAGCATCCTCCAAATTTCACAGTAGGTACAAGGTTATTTTATATGTATGAATTTTTGCATCTGTGAACATAGATCTGATGTGCCTTTAAAAAAAGTTCCAATTTTGTCTTATCTGTTCATAAAACATTCTCCCAGAAGCTTTGTGACTTGTCAATATATATTTTGGCAAATTCTAGTCTCGCTTTTTTACAGCGACGGATGGTGCAATCTGACACTAATGTACCTTGACCTTCAAATTCACCTCTAATCTCTTTAGGAGTTGTTCTGGGCTCTTTGGTTACCATTAATATTTACTGTCTCCTCAATTTGTCATCAATTTTCCTCTTGAGGCCACATTCAGAGGGGCTGGCTTACAGGGGTTGTCTCATCTCAGAGTTTCATAGGATGCATGAATGAAATAATGCTGCTTTGCTCTGTCACTTCCTGGTCAAGCTGTTTGTAATTAGCCTTTGAGCTCTGTGTATTCAGACTTCTACTAATTAGATAAATCTCATGCTGTCAGGACCAGGGAAGAATCTGAGTTAAAGTAAACAGCAGTAATTACTGGCTTTTGTCTGAAAGATCCGATAACAAATAAGCTCTCACTGTTCGAAGTTCTGCATGTGATGACATCACTCTCTGCTTTCAGATACAACAAACATAAGGGGGGAAGAGGAACACAGGTCAGTCACTTGGGGAATCAGAGAGAGTACAAATGGTGATAAAATCACTTGTAACTCCTTAACAAAAAAAAAAATGCACAACGCAATATATTGGAAACGTCTTCATTTAGTGTTCCCAACATGTGGAAAGCTAATTTTTGTAGCGAGACAACCCCTTTAAGTCCCATAGACCTTAAACTTCTTAATAATGTGTGCAATTGTAGTAACAGGAATATCAAGCTGTTTGCAGACAGTCTTATAGCCTTAACCATTAACATGTTTGTCTTCCTTTGGTCCATGTTCTCAGTTTGGTACACACCAGGATACCAAATATTACAGTGACTACCTTCCACCCTTTAAGTAGGCAGACTAACTGATTTCAAGTTTGAAGACACTAATAAGGCTAAATACAGGACACACCTAAACATAAAGTGTCCAGACCAGTTTAATTTGTTTTTGTTTTTTTTTCCCCGGCTGAACCACAATTCAAAAGCAATGTCTGATTTTCATTAGTTAATGTGCAGTAAATTTAATGTATTATTATTTTTGACAGTGCAAGTTATTTCAGTGACCATTGTGGGTTTTTCCTTTCTTTAACTAAAGGATACCAACAATTTTATCCGTGTGTGTATGTACATTTTAGAAAAAAAAAGTTTAACATTTGAGTGTATATGACTTATTTCCTGTTCCATTTCTCTGACTTCTTCTCTGTGTGCACTGATAGCATGACAGAAAGGATTGCTTTTCATTCTCCTGCCGACTACATGAGTGACCCAGAGAGGAATGATTGGTAGTGATTCAATGAAGAGCACCCGAGCTCCACCATGGTTTTTGGCAATTATGACCTCCCATCAGTGTGGCTGCTGAGACCATCATAGCCAATGTTCTATGCCCTGTTTCATTATACCCTTAATTTTATTTAACTCCTTCCTAACATGTGACAGACACATTTGTTAAAATGTTGGAAACTAAGTTAGAAACAAGCTCAGGAGCCTTGTATACCCAATACACATAGTGTGCCACCTTCTTGTTACAGTTGACACCCACCCTCAGTGGCTTGGATTAAAAATACCTCCAACCCTAGCTAGGTAACCACTCAGGTATCACATTAGTACAACAACAGCATGTATATTTCCATCTATATTTCATTTATATTCTATGTTTACTACTGGCAGTCCCCAAGTTATGAACGGGATAGAGACTGTAGGTTTGTTAAGTTGAATTTGTCTCCCCAACCACCCCCATACCAGCATGGTACCCACCTCCCACTTCTATACCTGCACAAAACTCTTCCCCCTTAACCTGCTTCTCCCTTTACTCATACAACACGTTTTCCTCGCACTGTCATAAAATCCAAACTCACTACCTGTAATCTTGAGCCACTGCCATCCTGCCTCATCCCAGACTTTAGTGCTGATATTATCCCAGCTATCAACCTATCATTAACCTCAGGCATCTTCCCTTCCTCCTTTAAACACGCTACCATCACACGCATCCTTAAGAAACCATCTCTTGACCCCACCTCACTGTCCAACTATCGCCCTATCTCACGTTTATCTTGAACTGTCCTCCAGTCTCCCCTCCAACTCTCTTCATGATGCACTACAATCTGGTTTCTGAATCCACCACTCTACCAAAACCGCCCTTGCCAAAGTCACCAATGACCTAGTAACCGCTGGAGCCTCATGTCACTACTCTGTCCTTCTCCTATTAAATGTGTCCTCTGTTTTTGACACTGTTGACCATTCTGTACCTCTGCTACAAATCCTCTAGCCCACGGACTTGGCCCTTTTCTGGATCTCTTCATACCACACTGATTGGACATTCAGCGTCTCTCACTCTCGCACCACCTCCTCCTCTCATCCTCTCTGTGTTGATGTCCCCACAGGATCAGTCCTGGGCTCACTACTCTTCTTTATCTATACTCTTGGCCTGGGTCAGCTCATAGCATCACATGACTTTCAGTACCACCTGTATGGTGATGACACCCAACTTAACATCTCTGGCCCAGATGTTAACTCTCTTCTCTCCAAGATCCGAGACTGTCTATTTTCCAAATCCTCCTTCTTCTCCTTCCATCAGTTAAAACTAAATGTGGAGAAAACAGAATTTATCATCTTTTCACCGGCCCACTCTATCACCCCACATGATCTCTCTAACACAGTGAATGGCTCTATACTCTTAATTGTGCTGCAAGTCCGCTGCCTTGGGATAACCTTTGACTTCACTCTGTCTTTCAAACCACACACCCAAGCCCTTACCTCTGTCTGTCGCCTCCACCTGAAAAATATCTCTAAAATCTGCTCATTCCTTATCTTCAATACTACAAAAATGATAGTTCATGCACTTGTCATCTCCCGCCTAAACTGCTACAACATCTTTCTCTACTGCAGAATCCTTCTGTCTAGTACTCTTGCTCCCCTCCAAATCAACCTCAACTCCACTGACTGTCTCATCTACCTCTCCCTCTCCTCCTCCTCCTCTGCCAATTCCTTCGTTGGCTACCCACTGCCCTGCGAATCCAGTTACAGATAAACTAACCATGACCTACAAGGCTCTCCATAACCTCTCCCCTCCATACATCTCTGCCTTAATTTCTAGATACCTTCCCTCATGCAATCTCAGCTTCTCACAGGACCTTCTTTTTAGTGCTACAGTATCTTACAGAATAAGGGACACAGCACTGGAAACAGCAGCTCTTTACTAGACTCGTTCTGCTGAGTCCTCTATCAGCAAGGGGGTGACATAACACTATGTCTGACAAGTTCCCCCTTAAATGGAAAGTTTCCGATTCCACCAGCTGAAAACAATCGACTTGGCTATCCTCTGAGTCTCCATTGAAATGAATTGAGAGTGACTGTGCAGCACATCTAATTCTCTATTCAGAATAAGGAATTTTGGGGGCCCATTCTAGAGATAGGTGTGGATCTCACCTCTGGTAACAGCCCCTATCTTCAAACATTTACTGCTGACACAATATAACTGTATTCACGGTCTTCTCCTTTTTCAATGTTTAATGCACAAATTATTAAAATCTAATCAGGATCATAGATCTTATTCAATTAAATCACACTTACGTGTTATTAACACAAAACCTAGGTCCAGCTTAAAGTCTTTTAAGCCGCTATCACATTAGTCGAAACTTTGCAGCATGTAGACGGGCAACACAACTCCACAGCTTTCAGGCTAATCCATTGGACACATTGGGGGAACAGTTGGCAGCAAATTTCACAGAAAAAAAATCTAGAAAATAACATTTATCATCTGATAAACATCTGTTTATCATCTATCTTGCTTATTCTATACTTACTAAATCTATCATTTATTACTCTTGTTGTAGGCCCAGATAAACCTACATACAGTAGGAAAAATAAGCATTTGATACACCGGTGACTGATCAAGTTTTCCCACCTACAAAGAATGGCAAGATCTGTAATTTTTATCGTAGGCACACTTCAGCTGCGATAGATAAAATCTAAAAAAAATCTAGAAAATAACATTGAATGATTTTTAAATAATTAATTTGCATTTTATTGCTTGAAATAAGTATTTGATACAAGAGACAAACAGACTTAAAGTGGTTGTCTCGCTACAATAATTGGGTTTTAATTAAAAGATCTTTAAAAAACAAGCAGCATTGGCAATTTATGATTCATTACAAATGTCCTACAGATTTTGAGTTAGCCCTGTTAGTAGTACGCACATCACTTCTCTAATCACTAATACAGCCGACCTGTTGATAATCCTTATCTTACTGCTGTCAAGGTCTGTATACTCTATCACTAGAGATGGCCGAAATTCTCATAAAATTAGGAGTTCGGTCACTCGCCGAATTTTCCGGGACTACATTCGTTTCGGTCCCGAATTACATCGGCACGAATCACGTTTAAAAAACAGCTTATTTCCCAGGATGCCCAGAAGCCTGCGTGCTGTAGAACGTGTGCCCAATGCCTTAAATTGGCAGAGGGAGCTATGTTTGGTCCTTCATACAAATGTTTTTTTTTAGTATGACAACGCACATACTGCCGGCCGCTCTTAGAATCGCCTTCACTAATAAAATTCCCTGGCAACTTAGAGGGCAAAATGACCAAAAACTCAAGCGGGAATGTAGCCCTGATAAAGTCCATGCTAAGCGAAAGCTGGAAAAAAACAACTGAGAGCTCAGTGCAACATAAGTGATAAGAGTGGTGGAGGTACGGCGGCAGCCACACTCATGATGTCAGGCAGTGGCACAATGACATTCTGAGGCGGCAAAAACAGTATTAGGCCACAGAGTGGCACAATCACACAGTGTGGAGTCATGGCAAGCAGCAGCATGAGGTCAGCGCATGGCACAACATGACATTCTGGAGGCGGGCAAACAGTATAGGCCCACAGAGTGGCACATCACACAGTGTGAGGTCACGGCGGCCAGCAGTATGAGGTCAGACATTGGCCCAATGGCATTCTGGAGGTGGCAAAACAGTATTAGGCCACAGAGTGGCACAATCACACAGGTGGAGGTCACGGCGCAGCATATGAGGTCAGACCGTGGCACAATGCCATTATGGAGGCGGCAAAAGAGTATTAGGCCACAGAGTGGCACACTGAAACAGTGGGGAGGTCACGGCGGCAGCAGTAGGGGGGCAGACAGTGGCACAATGTCATTCTGGAGGCGGAAAAAAAGTATTAGGGCACAGATTGGCACAATCCACACAGTGGTGGAGGTCACGGCTGCAGCATTATGAGGTCAGACAGGGGCACAAGTGGCATTCTGTAGAGTGGCCAAAACAGTAATTAGGCACAGAGTGGCACAATGAAACAGTGTGGTGTCACGGCGGCAGCAGTATGAGGTCCAGACAGTGGCACAATAACATTATGAGAGGCAGGAAAAACACAGAATTATGGGCACACAAGTGGCACCATCACACAGTGTGGAGGTCACGGCGGCAGCAGTATGAGGTCAGGCAGGGCACAATGACATTATGAGGCGCAAAAAACAGTAGTAGGGCCACAGAGTGGCACAATGATACATGTGTGGAGGTCACGGGCGGCAGCCTTATGAGGTCAGACAGTGCACAATTGACCATTATGGAGGCGAAAAACAGTAGATAGGCACAGAGTGGCACAATCACACGTGTGGAGGTCACGGCGGCACAGTATGAGATCAGACAGTGGCACAATGGCCATACTAGGAGGTGGCAAAACAGTATTAGCACAGAGTGGACACAATCAACACTCATGTGGAGGTCACGGCGGCAGCAGAATGAGGTACAGGCACGTGGCACATGACATAATGGAAGGGCGGCAAAACAGTATTAGGCCACAGAGTGCACAATGATACCGTGTGGAGGTCACGGCAGCAGCAGATGAGGTCAGACAGTGGCACAATACATTATGATGCGGCACGACAGTATTAGGCCCACAGAGTGCACAGATCACACAGTTTGAGGTCACGGCTGCAGCAGGTATGAGGTCAGACAGTGGCACAAATGGGACATTCTGGCGAGGGCAAAACAGGTATTAGGCACAGAGTGGCACAATCTCACAGTGTGAGGTCACGGCGGCAGCGATATAGGTCAGAGCAGTGGCCACAATGACATTATGGAGGCGGAAAAACCATATTAAGCCCAACCGAGTGTCACAACACATCAGTGTGCGAGCGATGTCCACCCGTTGGCGGCAGCAGTAATCAGTCATGGCAGTGGACACATATGACATTAACGGAAGAGGCGGCAAAACAGTATTAGGCCACAGAGTCGGCATAAACAGATTATTACGCGAGCTGGATGGCGTCACGCGCAGCAGCAGTATGGTCAGACAGCTGTCACAATGACATTATGGAGGTGGAAAAAAACATATTAGGTCACAGAGTGGCACAATCATACAGTGAGGTACACACCGGTAAGCATGTATGAGGTCCGGCAGTGGCACAATGACAAATTTCTGGGAAGCTGGCCAAAAAAGGAGTAGGCCCAAAGAGGTTGGTACAATGACACAGTGTGGAGGGCACGGCAGGAGCAACAGCAGCAGCAAAAGGACCAGGACCGTGCACAAATGAAAACGAGTGTGAGGGCACGCAGCAGCCACGGCAGCAGCATGAGGTCAGACAGTGGAGGCACAATGACAAATTCTGGAGATGCCAAAAACACAGGAGTAGGCCCACAGTGTGGAGGCACGGCAGCAGACGGCAGCACGCATGAGGTCACGACAGTGGCGACACAAATGACACCTGTTGCGAGGGCGACCCGACAGGAGTCCACAGCAGACAACATGAGGTCAGAGAGTGGCACAATGACATTCGCAGGTGGCAAAAATAGTATATAGGCCACAGAGCGGCATCTATGACTGGAGCGGAGTCACGGCGGACAAGCAGCAAGGAGGGCTCAGTCAGTGGCACAATGACAGAGCAGTGGATGTCTGACCAGGCAGCAAACAGGCATGAGGTTTTTTGTCAGAGAACGTGGGCACAATGACATTCAGGACGGTGGCGCGCAAAACAGTACCAGGCCGCAGAGTAGGAGCACAATGAACACAGTGTGGATTGTCACGGCAACAGTAAACAGCAGCAGTCACATGAGCCACAGGAAGAGATCTGGCACAATGAACAAGTGTATGAGGTGGGTGGCAATAACCAGTCCCTGGTAAAAACGGTGGTTAAGGCAGAATGGGAGAAACTATCACGGGCAGATGTGTGTGCATCAGGGCGGGTGGCCACCGGCATCAGAATAAGTGGCTAGCAGTAGTTATGAACCCAGACCTATGACGCCTAAGGCATTGGTGTTAGGAAATCCCTGGCCGAGTCCACGCTGATTCATCTTGACAAAGGTCAGTCGTTCAACATTTCCGCGTGACAAGCGGGGTTCTCCCTTTGGGGTAAACGATTGGCCCCCGCCGCACTGAGCACCCCTCTGATGCCACACTACTACGCGCAGACAGCTTCTCCCCTGCAAACGACTCGGCAAGTTGCGGCCACAACTCCCCAGTTTTAGAGGCTACCCCCAGATAGTCCGAGCGGATCTTCGTAACTGGCGTGGCAGAGTGCGTCCCAAGCGTTGCCACAACCTTTTGGTTCAGGGAATGCTCCCATGCCTGCCTGCTGCTGCTACTGCTGGTGACTGCACACTCTCTACACTAGGGCGGGTGAAAGGCAAGCTGCTCATTATGACTCCCGAGACTAAGTTACTGCGCGATAGGAGCTGGTACTGCTCCTACCCCCCCACCTTCCCCCAGCTGCCGCGGCAGTAGTAACGTGAGCGCTGAGGAACCCCCCTGGGTCCGACCTAACCCAGAGGAGGGACGAGATGCCGCACCTAGGCTGCGGCCAACTGATTACGAGGATTTCCCTATAGTATTTGAGTTTGTCCTTCCCTCTCAATAAGCTGTGAAAAAGGCTCCCATTTTGAGGACCGGTAGCAGGGTCCGAGAATAGGGTGGAGAGCCAGAAGTCATCCCTCTGCCGGATGCTGACTATCGGGCAACTGTCACTAGCCACGCAAATAAGGCATGCAGCGGGACAGTCTGCACAAGTGACTCCGAGGGGCTCCCTGCCTTCCATTTCCACCACTGGATACAGCCCACGGTGCCTTGGAGTGCATCATCCTGCCTCGTCTTCCTCATCTCCATCCACCTCCTCACGCTGCTCCTGCTCCTCCTCTCTTTTGTCACCTGGGTAGAAAATCCAACTCATTTTTTCACCAGACCAATGCTTCTGCATCTCTCTGCTCCAATGTCCTCCTCCTCCTCTCCTGCCTCCTCCATTTCATCCCCACCGTACTCAAGTGGCCCACGAGATGTAGATCGCCACTTCTCCAGTCCACTGCCCAGTGACAGATTGTCTTCAGGCACTCTTGATTCCAGGACCATAGAAGCAGTGGAAGACGTTATTCATCGCCGTCGTCCCTGCGACTGACAAGAAAACGTGCCTTCCTCGAATGGCCTCAACAACAACGGCAGGTTTCACGCAATAGTTAGCACCCTCACTGGCTGACGTCAAAAGTTACACGAGGGGAGTACTTCTGTCTGCCATGAGATCATCAAAAAAATCGTTAATGGCCTTTCTCTGTTCTACAGTCGGTCCAACATGTGCAGGCTGAATTCCGCGGGTGGAAAACATCGCATACAAGCGTGTTTGGGAGGCCGTTCTGCGCGCTGCAACTCGAGAGGGGTGTTGCCTGCTTTGTTACGAATTGGCATAAAGATGGCATGCACATTTTCGCTGGCCCATTTTCAGAATGTTCTGAAGATCGTCTGGAAAGACTTCCGAACCTTTTTTAAAACAACCATAATTGAACACGTGCGCCATGCAGGGCGCATGGACCATCCTCTCCTCGGTGCACGCGGGACACCATGTTCCTCCCATTTGTCCGTCACCATGGTTCCGATTTCAGTTGGCGCGGAGAAAGCCACACATCGATTTCTTGCTGCATGACGCGGAGCATTCATCCTCCCTGTGTACCTCGTTCGCACCGAGGCAAGCTAGGTGTAGAACTGCCTGACACCGCTGTCCCTACACATGTGGTATGATGGAGCATACTTTGTGTGAGGCTGAGATGGTGAGGAGGAGGAGGCGACATTGGCGCAGGAGCAGCAGTTTGAAACGTGGGAGCGAAAGCGGCGTCTCCTGTCCAAGTTGATGGGTGTGCCTGGACAGGAAGCAATATCACCACCAGTGGCCGTAAAGGACATGTAACTGGCCCTGACAGTAGTTCAACATCTCCAGACGTCCGCAGCTGCCATGTACCTTGGAACAAACCGATAAGCTCAAGGACTGACCCACTTTCTGTTTCTACATAGTTATGAAGTGCTGGTACTACCTGCCTTTTTGAGAAATGAAACTTACGGCTTGGAACTCGCCATCTCGGCTCGGAACAAGCCATTGAGTTTCTCTGAAATGGTGCAGAGGCCCACCATTTTGGAAAGGGAGGGACTGCAGTATCTCAACAATTGGACAGGAGCACGGTCAGCTTGCTGCACCTTAGGCATGGTTGACGCATACTGTTGTCTCTTTACAAGACGCCTCTCTGAACGACCTGCTGGCGCCATGAGTAGCGAAGGAAGCAGGAGCATCTGAACCGGGAGAGGATGTCAAAGAGATAGATCAAAGGGCTGCCTATCTGCAGAAGGTGGTGGTGCCCTTGACTGTTGCTGAAATGGCAATGGTGCCACTGGCCCGCTGCTAGCGCTTGCTGCAGCGTGCAGGATGGACCACCACATCTGAGCCACGTTTCTGCCCAGGCCACCGATGGTGACGCTTCATGTGTTTACGCAGGGCCGTGTTGCACCACGGAGCACCCTGGCACGCTTCAACTTTCTCTGCCCACAAGATTCCTACACTATCACCCATATTCGCTCCTCCGGTGTCTAGGCAAAGATAATCTGCCAACAACCGCCGAGTAGACAGATACTCAACTATAACCGCCAACGTCCGCACTCAGTGACTTCTGCCGCGCTGCCCTCGCTGAGCCCCTGTGCCGCTACAGTCCTTTGGACCTTGCAAGCGGGTTTTTTCTTACCCCGTTGGGGCCGGGAGCTATTGCTCACCCCGACCTCACACTGCTGCTACCGCTGCCTGACTCACCCGGCCACGACAACCCACTTGCTGTGCTGCGCCGCTGCCTGACGCGCAAGCGTGACGTCCCTCTTCTCCTAGACGATGAATGAAGCCCTTGCTATTTCACCCGGCTCCCAAGTTGGCGGTCAGGCTACTCATCATCTATTTTTGTGTTACATCGCCACTACTGTCCTCATCACCGGTCTTGGTAAGCCCAGCTGACCTCTCACCACATGACCTCGCCATCTGCCACCTCCACATCTATACTATTGCCGGCCTCTACTGCAAGAAGCGGTGGGGATATTGGCCCCATTTCTTTCGCTGCCACAGCTGCTGACTGCCCTCCTCAAATTGTTCATACCTCGCTATATATGGCGCTGAGCCCAGACCAATAGTAGATCCTGGCTGAGGGGAACTGGATGGGACAGAGGCGGCTGAGATAGGTGAGGCCGCTGACATCCGCTCCCGGAGGCCATGCCAACTAAGTGTTGTGTCAGAGTGTCCCACCGACTCTTGGCTGGGTTGTCAGATGTCATGCAGGCGAGAAGAGGATGACCTATCAACCAATCCAAGAACCTTGGGGATGCTGAACAACACACGGCCGGCTTAGATGACAGCGCGTTGGGCCTCACCTTAGTGACCCCATGCCCACCTGGCGACGTCCCCTTGCTGTGCTGCGACACTCTGGGCCCGTTTCCGAAATGTTTGGTGCCACTGCCACGTCGCTAGTTGCAGAGTCCTTGCACCTCTCCTGTCTGACATACTGTTTGTCGAATATTTACAGACACTGTTTTGATGAAGCTATCTGAATATGATTAAAAAGTACCCCTGTGTTTGACTCCCAAAGAACCCAGTAACAAGCTTGGGTAACCCTGGATATAAATTGCGCTCCCACAAATGGCCAGGAAAAATTTACTTTTATGATCGTTTACCAAGCACTGTGTGTTTAACGAAATGTAAAACGACAAACAGGCTTAATTAACCTCGCTTGTGAATTATGCTACACATGAAAAATGTATAGATTTTCGGTGTAATTTAAAACAGAACGGTTTAATTTTTTTCACACACAGCAAAACAAAACGCTAATTAACCCATGGAGGATTAGAGAGAGAGAGAGAGAGGCGAGAAAGTCTAGCGATGATGCGAATAGACAGTGAGCCACCCACGAGAAACTGATACTTTGTAGCGTGTTACAATTTGCCGTGTTTTCTACGCCACACCACCAAGCGATACAGTATGTAACTTAGCCTGTTTGCTTTGTGAATAGGTTTTTTGTTTATTTTTTTTTCTTTCTTCTTTAGGCTACCAAAAAAACTATATAGATTTGTCTGGCTTTGAAAAAGACCGGTTTATTGTTTGTCAGCACACCAGCAAAAACAATCGCTTCATTAAACCCCCCTGGCTGGTCAAATTGCGCCAAACGAATGAGCCCGCACAAACTAGTAGCGTTTAAAATGCGTGTTTTCTACGCCACACAACCGAATACCAGTTGTAATTACCTTTGCTTGTGAATTAGGCTACCAAAAAAATATATATAATATTTGGCGTTGACAAATAAAGGTCGGGGACCTCCTGGCTCATTTTTGTCAGTCACACCAGCAAAACAACGCATAAATTACAACCCCTGGATGTAAATTGCTCCAAAGAATTGAGCCGCATCAAACTAGTAGCCGTGTTCAATTTGCGTGTTATCTACGCCACACAACATGAGATCCGTTGTGAATTAAGCCGTTTGCTTGTAGGAATTCAGCTACCAAAAAAAAATAATAATATTTGTGCGTTGAAAAAGACCGTTATTTTATGTCAGCACACCATCAAAACAACGCTTAATCTAACCCCTGGATGTAAAGTTGCGCAAAGAATTTAGCCGCACAACTAGTACTTTGTAGCGTGTTGACAATGGCGCAAGTTTTCCTACCCGACACAACAAGGAGATACAGTGTAATTATCCTTTCTTGTGATTAGCTACCAAATAAATACATATACTATTTGGGCGTTGAATAAAGAACGGTTTTTATTTTTGTGTCAGCACCAACCCCCAGCAAAACAACGCTTAATTTAACCCCCTGGATGTAAATTGCGCCAAAGAAGTGAGCCGCACAGAACTATTAGCAACAGTGTTTACAATTGCGTGTTTTTCTACCAACAACAAGAGCTACAGTTTTGTTAATTAGCCTTTGCTTGCTGAATTAGGCTACCAAGTAAAATATATATATTTTGGCGTTGAAAAAGACGGTGTTTATTTTTTGTCAGCACACCAGCAAAAAACGCTTTATTAACCCCATGGATGTAAATTGCCCAAAGAAGTGAGCCGCACATACTAGTAGCTTTTGTAGCGTGTTACATATTGCGTGTTTATTCTACCCACACCAACAAAGAAACATGTTGTAAATTACCTTTGGCTTGGTGAATCTAGGCTACCAAAAAAATATATATATATGTTTGGCTTGAAAAAGACGGTTTATTTTTGTCACACACCAGCAAAACAACGCTTAAGAACCCCTGGATGTAAATTGCGCCAAAGAATTGAGCCGCACAAACTAGTACGTGTTACAATTGCGTGTTTTTCCTAAACCACACAACAAGAGAATACAGTTGTCTCTCCTCTCTGCGCTTAGCTTGTGAATTAGGCTTACCAAAAAAATATATATATATTTGGCGTGTGAAAAAGACGGTTTATTTTTGTCAGCACACCAGCTAAACAACGCTTAATTACCCCCTGATTGTAAAATGGCGCAATAGAATTCAGCTCAGCCAAAAATGAAGTGGTATTTGTATTGAAAAAACGCTGTTTCTTTAATGATACAACAGAACTGGCTTAGAGTCCACTTGGATATTGAATGTATATCAGCTGCAGTGGACCGCACACTGGATTTCAGATCCAATAAACCCCAACAAAATCAGAAATAGAAACATTCAGAGAACAGTCTGCTGAGACAAGCTGAGACACACCCCACAGAAATCGGCTTGTATAAAAATCAGTTCTTCAGAAAGCGCATCACCCGCAGCAGCACCTTCCCTATCAGTACAGTGGAGAGAGTGGAGCTCCCAGCGCGCGCTCGACAGATCATTATATATGCGGTGACGTCACAGAATCCCGCCGTCCTGATGGCTTCATCCTAGCACATGTCTGCAGCTATGCCCTTCGTCCTCCCAGAGTGCATTGGCCCCATGTAGCCCATGTGCTCGCCCGCCATGTTATCCAATCAAAAGCCACACGTACGTTCACTACCGAGTACCCCAAAGTTCGACGTCCGTTCCGAACCGAAGTTTTTCCTGAAATGCTAAACGAATTCCACGTCGTTAGAATCAATTTCGCCCACTCTACTCATCACCTTCAGAATACAGGTCTGAGCAAGAGCCTCTCCTGCACAGAATGCTTCTGTAGTGGAAGGAGGGGGGAGGGAGGACTCTGGCGTCTGTGTCCATGCAGCCTGGATTAACCCTGTGTGTGCCTGCTTCCTCCTGCTCTCTACACAGATTGAGCAAGATGAGGCTGAATCAATAGATGGACAGCAGTGACCCTGTGTGTTACTATAATCATGATGTGTCTGTGGAGCTGTAAACTAAATAATACATACAGATCAGGAGGCTTGTGAACAGTTCATGCTCTGCTGTACTAGTAAACCATCCTGAGTAACACTTCACAGCTTCCCTGTGTCTGTTTCTGACAGGGTCTGTTTGTTGCTGGAGATGTGGAGATATGTAAGCTAAGCAGAGGGTATAGGAACACTTGCATCCCCTCTGTTCTGCTATTAGCAATCACAGACCTCTCCACACTCATAGATCAGCCCTAATACAGCTGATCTAAATGCCTGCAGAAGATTTAGGCAGGCACACACAGGTTAACTCTGGCGGGCAACCCCCCTGCCCCCCCCCCCTGCTGTATAGAAGTTATGGAGGAGAGCTGCCTGTGTGCTGAGGGGAGGGGGGGAAGAGGGAGGAGAAGAGGCAGAGAAGAAGCACGCCCCTTAATTCAAAAATCCTTTGCTTCTAAAAACATTGATGTGGGCTGAAAGCTGGTAATGAGACAACTCCTTTAATATTTGGTACAGAAACCTTTGTTTGCAATAACAGACATAAAAATGGGACATTACTTACTCAAAAAAACACTGCAATTTTTGGGGCATATTCACAGCTTAATGGCTGGACTAGACTGAACCCAACAGCAGGCAGTTCTGGCCTATATGCTACCTGGGAAAAATTAACAGGTGCAGCTAATTGCTGAGAAGCAGCTCACATATCCCACTGCTGGGGGAACAATTAGATGATAAAAAACTGCTGATGATAAAAAAAAACTGCTGCTGGGTTCAGTCTAGTCCAGCCATTGAGCTGTGAATATGCCCCAAAAATTGCAGTGTTTTTTTTGAGTAATGTCCCATTTTTTGTATGTGTTTTTTTTGTTGTAAATTATTAGTGCAGGGACTCGCAAGACATGAGAACTGTTGACGCCGGTTGTGAGCTTACATATTGGGACCCCTGTACCAACTAATACCTCATATATTTAGAAATTTTTTTTTCCAGTATGTCATATTTTTTATCTGCCCAACAATGCTGGGGAGCGAAGGGTGTCTGTGTTTTGTGTTGGACACCCAGAAAGTGCTGGGCAGCCCGCCTAATCTAATAATATAGGTGTAACTTATAGGTTGTAAACCAGCATGGTGCACCACAAGTATCTGTATTGCACACTTCTGTATCGTCTTATTTATCTGCAACTGTAGTACCAGCAACCACCACCCTCATGCACTGAGGGTATGTGAGTGGTTGTTTTATTGGTATATTTGCATCTGTACAATCTCCCCATGCATTATGCTTTGGCTCTTCTGCATACTGGTGTGAACAGATATTAAACTAATATGCAGTTTTTTATCATCTAATTGTTCCCCTAGCAGTGGGATATGTGAGCTGCTTCTCAGCAATTAGCTGCCAGAGCTGCCTGCTGCTGGGTTCAGTCTAGTCCAGCCATTGAGCTGTGAATATGCCCCGAAAATTGCAGTGTTTTTTTGAGTCAATAACAGACATCAGACATTTCCTGTAGCTCTTGACCAAGATTGCCCACACTGCAGCAAGAATTTTGGCCCACTCCTCCATACAGATCTTCTCCAGATATTTCAGGTTTCAGGGCTGTTGCTGGGCTACACTGAGTTTCAACTCCCACCCAAGATTTGCGATTGAGTTCAGGTCTGGAGACTGGCTAGGCCACTACAAGACCTTGAAATGCTTCTTCCAAAGCCACTACTTTATTGCCCTGACTGTGTGTTTAGGATCATTGTTCTGCTGGAAGACCCAGCCACGACCCATGTTCAATGCTCTTACTGAGGGAATGAGGTTGTTGGCCAAAATCTCGCAATACATGACCCCATCAACCCTCCCTTCAATATGGATTGTACTCATACTTCTTCCTCCAAACACGGCGAGCGGAGTTGATATCAAAAAGTTCTATTTTGGTGTTATCTGAACACATGACCTTCTCCCCTGCCTCCTCTAGATCATCCAGATGGTCATGGGTGAACTTCAAATGGGCCTAGACATGTGCTGGTCTGAGCAGGATTTTAATCTATGATTGCCAAGTGTGTTACTAACAGTAATCTTTGAGACTGTGATCCTAGTTCTAAACAGGTCATTAACCAGGTCCTCACATGCAGTTCTGGGCTGATTCCTGACCTTTCTCAGAATCATCCTTACCCCACGAAGCGAGATCTTGCATGGAGTCTCAGACCTAGGAATTGACAGTCATGTTGTGTTTCCCCTAATTAATTTTCTAATAAATGTGCCAACAGTTGTTGCCTTCTCACAAAGCTGCTTGCCTATTGTCCTGTGGCCCATCACAGTCTTGTGCAGGTCTACAATTTTGTCCCTGGTGTCCTTAGACAGCTCTTTGGTCTTGGTCATGGTGGAAAGGCTGGGGTGTAATTGATTGATTGAGTGTGTGTGGACAGGTGTCCTTTATATAGGTAACAAGTTCAAGCAGGTGCAATTAATACAGGTAATTGTAACCT
>JAODAL010019615.1:0-71555 GCA_025379985.1 Phyllomedusa bahiana
GTAAACCCGAAAAGGCCATCTTCTTACAATGTGAAATAAACTTCCTCATCTATTAACATCATCTCAGTCAGTCTGCCAAAACATTATTAACCATTTCAGGGCCCCAACACCCAAATCGGGGGCCCCCGCCCTTACAGTTCCTGTTTTTAAAACATTCAGTGGCCATTTTTTGAGGGGGCCCCGAATATTCTGCCCTATTGGCACCTTTGTGGTAGCAGCCACATGGGGCCCTATTCCTGGGGGCAAAAAAGCCCCGGGAACTAAGAAGACACTGCTAGGGAAATGCACTTGGTACTGGCAGGGCTGTCTGGGAGAAACTCCGTAGGGGCCCAATAAAAAGGTGCCCACGACATGTTAAAAAATAGGAACTAGTAATGGCTGGGGCCCCATTTGTTTATCGGGAAGGGGCCCTGAAAGGGTTGATAGATGAGATGGCACCCTGGTTCCTCCCCCCCTATAACTACGCCCCTGCCGCTGAACCCCATGTTCCCCATTGGAGTTTTACTCCCACCAAATTATCACATGTTTTTGGCCCTGGTGCAAAAGTGAAATAGGTCGCCAGTTACCATGGCTTTTTCCCAATACCTTTTGACTTCTAATGTGAAAAAGGGGCTTTTGTGCCCCTCAATGCAGGGCTCCATAGAAACTGCTACGTTGCACCTCCTTAAGCTTCCCCCGTTGCAAGCTGTCCTCATCTTTTCAGTTAGCCTTTAAAAGGGAATAAAAGTAATTAGCCCAATTTTTTTTGGTCATTTAGAGACAAATTTTCCCTCACAAAGTTGTTCCCCTATCAGGTTACTCTTCGGAGGGAATTCCTTTTTCCCCTCACCCTTATAGGTAAAAAAAACAACCTAAAAATTTTCTCCATTCTTTTATGGTTCGAATTCGAGTTTAATCGAACTTCAAACCGAATGACTTAAGGTGAGGTTCGACCGCACTTAAACTTTTTGGGATGCTCTCCAGTAATGAACAAAACTTTTGTTCTGAACCCATGTAGTTTGTTGTTGTGTTCTCATAAAAAGAGGCGACTTCTTACTGACTTCGTAAAATCAAAAGTTTCATCTAAAAGGAATGTTCTCTGTGTAAAAAATTTGGACAATCTTATAGTAGAATTTGGTAGTATAGTAAGTTCAGCGCACTCCATCTGCTTGTGAAGGCTCCTCAACCTTCATTCAAGGGGAAAGGAATAACGAAGAAATAATTTTTTAAAATAAAGAAAAATTTTTATTAAAGTCTTAAAAAAAATTTTAAAATTCAAACTTTTAAAGTTTTTTACTTGTTTTGTGCTCCAAGATGGAAAGCCAGGCTTAAACAGCAAAGTTTAAACAATATGCTACTGCCGCCTTTTAAAAGGACATTGACCTTGTGAAACCCAATAAAAAACTGTAAAAGTTTGAATTCTAATGTTTTAAAACTTTTAATAAATATTTCTATTAAATTTGAAATAATTACTGCTCTGGATTCCTTTCTTTTTTTAATCTTTTCACACCAATTCTATACGGATTGCCCAAGAGCCACAAAAATTGGGGGTTTCCTCCCCCAATGAACCAATAGTCTCTGGTATTGGACGTTATGGAAAAGGTTTGGGGACTGGACTCTTTAATACCCACTGTTTCCCGGGTTCCAAAACAGGGCCGAGTTTCGAGGGTTAACCAATTGATTTTAGAAGATTTTTTTCCGCTATGTGAAAACAAAGCAGAGGTTCAAAAAGAATCTGTTCTTACCCGTGAGGAAAAAAATATGGTTTCAATTTTCAGTACCGCATCCTAAAGGGGGAATCAAGAAAAAAAAAAAATCAAGACAGGGTCCTTCCACATCTTTAACCACCCAAGTGCAAAAAAAATCCGGACCTCCATACCCAAGACGTCAGGGGGTAGATCTCCTCTGGAACCACAAAAACCCCCAAAAGCAGATCCCTCACCGATCAGTCCCAATCCCAACTGGAGAGGAAGTGCTCACCTCGTCCGGGGCTTTATAGGTTTCTCTGGTTTTGATCTTTGGACTAATCTCTGACAAGGGACTATTGAGTAAATGTCACATAGAAAACCTGGTAATGTTACCCTCACTGTTATTTTACTGAGAGGTGACCTCTTTCCACTTCGTAGTTTCTGTTATTAGGCGTACCATTAATCCCGCCTCCAGCCCGGGCTCTCGGGAGGCAGTTTTTTTTAACTGTGCTTCTCCGAACAAATATGCTGACCCAGGTTATGATGGGGGGGGGGGGCAAAAAGAAAGTGAAGTCCCTGTAGCGCTAATGAAAAGTTTCATACAGACCGTTCATGCTCCTTGTTTCCTCATTTCTGCAATCCATGTTGCTGCACGATCTTTGAGTTCTATTCACATGTTTCAGTTTAGGGATTTTATTTAGCTCCTGACCCTACTGGTTTCCTCTAGTGAGTGGGTTACGACACAGGTCCTATCATGGCGTTTGTCCACAGTCCAAGCCATGGCTCCCAATTATGAACCATAGGCAATCACCGAGACCCTACTGCTGTGATGGTCCCCAACACTTCTTCTGTGTTGCTAGTGGAGTACTCACCCAATCCAGGCTCCAGTCCTGCTGTGGCGACTGCCGGCAGTTCCCTACTCATTTGTCCTGCATCCTCACTCACTCATTTGCCTATGGCTTATTATTGCGCCATTGAGTGCCCTCTTGGGTGTGGCACATGGCAGTCTTCTGCTAATTAAAGAGACAGTGTCCAAATATCCTGCCTCTTGACCTGTGAACCCTGGCTACAAGAAGAACTTCCTGCCCTTCTCCCGCATCAGTTCATTGTTGTTTACCTTGCTTTCCTGAGCGCTACTAGCATTACCTGCAGACAATCTGCTGTTTGTACCAAGTCCATTACCTGTCTGGACCAGCGTTACCTACCTCTTTGGCTATACTGCTGAGTCCAGTCACCTAACCGGCACCTGCTGCCTTGACCTGCACCTTGGCAAGTCACTTTAGTCCACCACAATACCTTCTTGCCCGTGGAGATCACTGAGGAGCCGCCATAAACAGTGATCCGACGGGTCCAGTGCATACTGACAACCACTCATATTGTTACAGGAACTTTAGCCTTCCATCTTCTAGTTTTTATATGAAGTAATTTCATTTAACAACAAAGATTACATTCACCTAATAAAAGATTATGCATCTTAGACATCTAAAAAGACTACAGTCCAATATTGGTCCTTTTACAGGAACCCACATATGGGAGGAAGGTTTTTTTGTGAATGCAAGAAATATGGAGGGCAAGTGGTAGAGTTCTCCTCTACTTACGGAAAGGCGGGGGTCCTATACTCTATATCACCAGGAACTTTACATTTTTTCATTTGACATCTCACCCTCATGAGCAAGAGGGTAGTTTGTCTATGTCTCCTTTAGCACACAGTGCAATTTTTTAATGTTCATGTGACCTAATGGAAACTCTAATCCAGTTCCCAAATCCCAAGTATTACAATTCAACATATCCACTCAGTCAGGATTAATGTAGGAGGTGAACTTAAATGAAATAGTCAACCCTAGAGGAAGACAAGTAATCCAGTCCCCTATTCGTCCAGGAAAACACAGGTTATGACCCACGCAATATTGGGAAACTTTTTTACAATTAAGGCCTTAGAGACATTGGAGAGAGAGAGAAAACCCAGAGGTAAGAATTCACACATGTTCTTATGCTCACAAGGAATGACCAGACAGATATCTGTTAGGTTTCATCTGAAATACCTCGGATCACTCACCTATAACAATAGTAATGAACGAGGGTTCTATCACATCAGGAAATTCCCGTCTAGTCCAGAAAAAATGGAATCTTTGCAAAAATGATCCGAAAATTGGTGGAGTGAATATTTGCTCAACAACACTGACCACGTATCGACACATCTTTATTCTGGGTCCCACACATACATCTGTAATTAGGGGAAAATTTCAAAGACTCCACCACCCACCTATAAACGTGCTTTACCCTACTCTTTGACGCAGCTGGCAACAGCACTTTTCCAAGCGTCTCCCACGTATTACCACAAAGGTAAATGGGTAGGGCTAAAAGAGTTTGATTCTGGTCCAGAGGAAAAGGGTCCATTTACAGATCCCAATTTCGGCAGACCTCAAGCTAAAGGGAGGTTTGCCCCTTCTAAAATTTCAGCCCTCAAGCACGAATCAGGCACAATTATCTCTGACCCAAAATATAAACTTAATACTTAAAGGGATTTGCCACGACGGTCACTTACCTAGCTCCTGTCAGCACGAGAGCAGGATGTATACAACTCATCGCTGAGTCATGAAGCTGCAGGGGATAAGAGGGTGGGGGTGAGTGAGGAGTGGAGGAATCCAAGGGAGCATCTCAAACTTAAGGGAAATCATAAACAGTACACAGTGGATTCTCAATACAGTCAAGACAGCCTCAGACTGCACTGACTACCCGGTGCCTTAAAAGCTCATTCATATTTGCCTGTCAACAGATAAGAAGTGTTTCACGCAAGCGCGACCTGCACTCCTGTGTCTGACTAGGAAACGCATTGATGTAACTAAGGGGGATTTGAGAAATGCCTCAGAGTTCACTTTTATTAATCGCATAATTTAGGAAAAGTGATTAAAAACCCATTTTGAGATTCACACGTCAACATTACATGGAGTCGAAAACCCGCTTTAAGGAATTTTTAAGCTGACCTATATTCCACTTCTAGATCAAACCAGGGTCCCTCAAACGCATCAGCTTTCTTTCAAATATTAAGCTACCACCATTCCAAGTACAACAAGACCGAATCAATGCCAATATAAAGGAAAGAAGTCTGTAAAACATTAACCACTAGCACTCGGCAAGGCCTCGGGCCCTGACGGTTATGCAGAATAATTATGTTAAAATTTGGTAGAAACAATTGTCGCCCAACTTTCTGATCTAATAATCAATTCTAACAACAGGTAAAATCTGACCCAGAATCAAAAAAGCTTTATAAAAGTCCTCCCAAAGCCTGGAGAGTGCCCCATTGTTACCAAGCTCCTACAGGCAATCTCACTGATTTAGACAAAACATTTAACGAAAATTAATGGCAGAAAGGCTGGCAACAACCTTTGGCCTCCATTAGGGCCCATCACAAAAAGGCTTCATTAAAGGTTATGTAGCCGCGTAGGAAACATTCTGGGCTGTCTTGTACATGGATCAGGTCAGTCAGTCCCCCCAGTGTAGCACCTAGTGCCATTAAGAGCTTGATTACAGAAAAGATTTTGATGACAGATTTGAAATAGCTGGATCTGGACCAGACAGGCGGAATCATGGCAACTTTAGAGCTCTATAACAAAAAAAGAAAAAAAATATGTTTCGCTTCCCCAGTCACCGACCTAGAATAATCCGACCATGCTCGACGCAGGAAGCTGCATCCGGTACCATATGCAATAGAAGATCTACAATCCAGCAAATAAAGTGTAGACTTCCAGCACTTTGTGTGAGATTGATAAATGCACAAATTTATTGGATTCCAATTTACAAATACAATAAAAACATAGAAGTCAGGGAAGGAGTTTACCCCAGTTTACACATTTTCAGCTATTCAATAAGCTAATTAATCGTAACATCCAGTAACACAGGAAGCCCTCATACATAGTACTACATAATTAGAAATAAACCTGAGATTAAGTCCCTTATGTACCTTATACACCTAGACTATAAACAAAGATACATAAAAAATGACACTAAATTACAGCAAAACAAGGTGTCACAATAGATATCTAATACACGTACAATAATCAAAGTTAAAACGTAGTCCTTGGGGGATCTAAGAATCTAGAGGAGGATCAGAAGTCCATGAGATTATCCATGAAAAGCCTTCATTGATCCCCTCCCCTTCGGTGGTTATCTATACCTTCATCAATAGCCATCACAATGAGAACCCACTAGCCTGCCTATGGTGTACATCACTATAGTTGTTACCCCGACCCATTCGTTGTTACTCACGCAGGATATAAGCTTAGACATCACTAGGAATCGATGATTCAGATTCTTTGAGCTACACCCCCACATATTGCTTATTACAAACAATTTGGTACATGTAATAAAATAACAAAACAATTCCAGGCAATTGGAGGAAGAATATGTTATACCTCCGGTGGTAACCATCTGGGATTGACAGTGTAATTTGCATTCATAATACCTACAGACAACACACAATGTTTGCCTATATTACAAGGTCCTATGTGAGATTAAATCTAAACCCACTCCACAAAATACATCTTAGAGATGAAATATACAGAAGAGGAATTTACTAAAATGTTGGTAAACACATTAAATTGTCTACTAGGCCGCGTCGACAAAATGTCTGGGATCTCTATAGACTTTTACCCTTCTGATCTGCAGTATTCGGCGCCTTCACAAGAGAGTTTGTCCTATACCTCTCCTATGGTCATCTATCTACAAGGCTTTTTCTTCTCCTTAAGCATATTCAGAATCATGACTGCAATTCCATCTAGATCATAAAAACTCCCCAACCCGGGAGATGAATCCCAAAGGGGGGAAAACAGGTCGAGGGTGAACAGCTACCAGCAGGCAAAAAAAAAAAAAAAAAAAAAAAAGAAAAAAAAAAAAAAAAAGAAAAAAAAAAAAAAAAAAAAAAAAAAGAATAGAATTACCATCACTGGTTACCTTATGTTAGCCGTCCTGAACCAGCCCATTCCGTATGTCTCCTTTCACCCCTTATCCGAAATGTGACGTATCGGATTGTTCTAGCAGGAAGTGACTTCCCCCAAATGGATGTACACCATACTGTTGCTGGACTATAATTCTAAAGACACGGTGTATACAGGGAGATGGTGTCCACTGACAGCAGAGCATCTCCCCTCAATGTCCCCCGCATCAGCGACCGCTGCGATTGGCTGCTTAAATCGAAACAGCCAATCGCAGACATTTATCAGATAAAAACCAATGGCTGCAACCTCAGTTGATTGCTGATGATTGGTGCTGTACAGCACAGCACCATCATCACTGACTAGTATGGTGGCGTGGTTGGTTTTACCACACCCCCAGCGCTGCGATTGGTCCATTGGTCCTGACAGCCCAATCACAGCGCTGTCCGCCATTTAAAGTAACGAGCACCGCCTGCGCCACATTCTGGTTCGGAATAGTGATCAGAGCGGTGCCAAACATTGCCTGTGCCTTACAATGCTGCAGTGGTTCTGTGGGTGCAGTGGATCGGGTTGGACTGGTCTATCCTTCGAGATTGGGTCTAGTGTGCTCAGGTCCGCCTCTGAGCCCTTTGCTATACGATGTTGCGATCGACCCCTTCCTTCGCGGGGGGGGGGGGGGGGGGGGGGGGGGGGGAGGGCCCCCCCCCCACCCCCCCCGGGGGGGGGGCGGGGGCGCGCCCCCCCCCCAACCAAAAGGGGGGGGGGAAAGATGGTTAGATAGTGGAAGTTGGTAAGGGGAGGAATGGTCTTCGAGCTTGGCACCCAATCCTTGAAGGACCTAGCTTATGCGGAAGATGTAACTCTGTTTGTCTCTTCACTTTGGAGAGGTGGATTGGGTGATGTCGAAGTTGAAAGTTACTCTGAGGCATCCAGGTCTTCCAGACACCCTCCCTGTGCAACTGACAACATTAAAATCTTGGCATTGAATTCGGCCAGTGATAACCCAAGAAAAACTGGGAGGAGAGGCTACAATGCCGCCTGGGGAAAGTGGACCATGAAAGGGTGGTCTTTAACCCTTAGAGAGAGTGTGGACTTGATCATAACGTTCTGCTAACGTTATTCAACTATTCATCTATTTGGCAGTGTATGCATTTTAGCCAGGGTTTTTTCGGGGTACGGATCTATGGGGGAGCAGACTTTACCTTAAAAAAAAAATAATCAAGAGAGAGGTGACATACCCATATGAGTAGACTAGGGGGGTAAGATATGGTTAACGCCATGGTATTTCTTACAAATACCTTTACTAAGATCAACATAGCCCCCCTCTGGGACAAGGGTTCTCCTCCATGGGTAGCTTCCTGTCGGGAGTGGTTTCAGTTCTACTTCCAGGAAATGGTAGTCAGGGGTCATGTGAGGATCTTCCGCGTATCATGCAAATACTTTCCGGCTTATGTTGCACTGACTCTGAAGATCATCCGCCGATGGGACCTGGGAATGATGGAGATAATGACCCTGGCCAGGAAATCCCTGGACGAAAGGGTGTTGTCTACCCATTTTCAGACTCCGTTGGCCAACAAAGATTGTCCAGGTTGGGATCTGAGGGTAGGGTTACGTTTATTAAATTCAGTTAGGACCCCGCAGAAAGTTTGGGACACGACCTGGAGTTGCTTCCACAGTAAGCTTCATGTGATGACCAATGTGAAGTTTTTGAACTCCGAGGACAGAACAGTCCCTCAGGGAGGAATGTGGTAGATGCTGGAAAGCATGGAACACTCCTCCTCCATTTCCCTCAATGCAGAGGTGTATAAAAGGGTGGTAGCTTCCATAAGTTTGCCAGGATTTGCCAAGCCTCTCTTCCTATACTCCAACCTTTACTATCCGGTGGTGGGGCTAATGCTTACATGTAGATTTTTGCTTTGTTTTTCATAGTTGAGTGTGAAGGCTTAAATAAACCAAACCAGATGCCTTTCAGAGGGGGAGGAAGGATATAGTGGTATAGGCTGTATAGTGTAATGTTGGATATGGTATAGGTTTTACAAGTATAAGATAAAATGGGGTTGTATAAAGTGTAAATTATATATATTATGTTGTATATATATATATATATATACTATATAATATACAATAAATAAATAAATACATAAAAATACATAGATATAGGTAACATATAGGAGTTTGTATGAAGTTTAAAATAATAGGAAAAAAGGGTCCATTTAGATAGGTTTGGGTAATTGGTATGAAAGGGGGGAGGGAGGAATGAGTCTGGACCCCATTAGCAGGACTAAAACAATGATATTGGACCTATGGGAACTCAGGGAAAAGACTGGGGAGGGGAAGCCAAAAAAGGTCATTTAGATAGGTTGGGTGGTGGCTTGCAAGGGGGGAGCGAGGAATGAGCCTGGCCCCATCTTCATTGAACTTATGAAACAGAACTAATGGATAAGGAAATGTGGGATTGGGGTGGGCAAAATATAAATAAAGGTGTATGTTAAAATATGGTGGATATTGTAATATATTGTATATGGTGTATATACTGTATATGGTGTATACTATTGTATATGGATTCATCTAGATAATAGCGTGGCCGCAAGATGTGTATATAGTGTAAATAGGTGACATAGTATAGATGTATGAATGTGGGATGATTGGATTGGACCAGCCGAGGGTCAGAGAAATTCAGGGGGGGGGGGGGTAGGACATGTTGTTATTGTAAATATTGGTAAGTAAACTGTGTATGTTCCCATCTTTGAATTAATAAAAAAAATTCAAACTCACAGTATAAATACACTCACATTATAATAAAAATAGATATATGATAGATATATATCTATATAATATATATATATAAAACATCACACAAATATTCATAATATATATATATATATATATAAATATATCAATATAAATATAAATTAAAATATATTGTGGCGGTGCGACCTAGAATATCGTCATTTCTCCGCCACTAGATGTTCAGCAGCAGCTGAGTTCCAATGTCTGGATAACAAGATGCGCCTGTCAGTGAGGAAGGTCAGCAAGACGGCAAGGGAAACCAGGAAGTTAATTAACACAGTGGTAAAAAGTAGAGATACTCAGCTGTAGGACTTTTAAATAGTCCTGGTCTACAGAATACCAGATGGTAAGTGTAACCAGACATAAGATGACATATTCATGCCCTTTGTTCCAGGAGGGTATCCTGAATTTCCATCACCCTAGGCTTGAGAGAAGCCAGGCCAAAGGCTAACCAGTACAAGTGTGAGTACAATTTTTGTGTTGGCTGGTAGTAACCCAGACCACTGCTAGAAAGAGACACTCTGTACGTAGTCTACATATACAATCACACTATATACATACACTCACATTATATATTAATCTATCCATCTCACAGTATAAAAATTTTGTACCCGGCGCCACAAGCAATTTCCAAAAGAAACCAAGAGTGCTGGGCTAAAGTTTTAAAAATGGACTTTATTCTTAAAAAGTGCATAGTGAAAAGCCCTCGTTCTACTATTAAAAACATAGACAATAAAACCCAACTCGCGTTTCTCGATGAACACCAGCGCTTTCTCAAGGATATTTCTGAGGAAGCGTGGATCTACCATGCGAAACGAGTCGGGCTTCTTACTCTTATGTTCTTTTATAGTTGAGACTACTAGTCTCTTTTAATAAACTAGAGTTGTAGTAAACCTCTACTCTCTGGCATTCCCCTTTTTATAGAACGTGCGCCGAGTCCCCTTCTTTTGGCTTTTATACTAATTAATGCCACGATAGTTCACTGCACCGTGGTACCCAGGATCCACCAGCCTTGACCACCCCAACCATCACGTTGGTTTTGGCTATTAAGCTACTACGAGAGTTGTGCCCACGGAACCTATTGCACAACTCCTACAGTGAGCAAACTGCATTTAGTCACGAACACATTATTATTAACGAACTTCCACTATTGTGCGCCTTTTTGCCTCTCTCTGTTCTTTAATCAATATATATAAAAACTATAATAAATATATATATTATATATAGTATAAAAATATATAAAAAATATAGTAATATTTTTTTTTATTTTTTATTTTTTTTTTCCGATATCTTTCTGATGGCCCATTTATTTTACCTATAGGTCCAGTATTGCTTCCAAGTGGAACTGAAATGTATTCTTCTACAACTATAGGTAAAATATAAAAGCTATTTTGTGATACAGGTCTCCCTAATTTTCAGAAAGGTGGTAGATCTCTTTAATCATTACATATTCTATGATGCATTATGACACATGAATCTGTAACTTTGCTGGCACAATCTGCCTCTCATACATGGATAGCTTAGCTTTCTATGGGGGATGCTTATTTGAAGGGTGTATGAGTTATGTTATGTGGAGGTGTCTGTTTAATAGGTTTTGTTTACATTGTTGTCATTGTCTTTTCAGCGACACATTTCATAAAGGTCCGAAAACGTTCATTCAGAGAAGTCGCTAGTCTATTTACTGAAGCCGCCTGTTTATTTGAAATTCTTAATATTGGAAATTGAAAATAAAAATTTAATAATTTTGGTCATTTGTGTGCGGGTATATCTATATATCATAGAGTTGATGGGATAGAGATATCCATTATGCCCAGCACATTGGAAAAAGTGTTTCTTGTGTGCCGAGCAACATATATCATTAGATGATCTCTTTGTCTTGGAGCACACGGTGCTAATGTCGACTGCAACATTTCAATAGAATGAGCAAGAAGTTTCTTATATTTTGTCCCAAGTGACAACATCTAATGATTTTTTACATGTCCCTTCTGGAGAGTTGCGAGCTAAAGATTACGAACGCGAGTCTAAAAGATTGCTATCATGTGAGTTACATTGTGTAACTTTAGCAGATTATTGTAAAGTGAACGCATCCCACGAGGTTTACGGTGTAATTTACGTCCAACCTTAGTTCACGATGATGAGTCATATTGCAAGAAATTCGAGAGTATCCTGAAAATGCTCTTTAGTTATCATGGTATTGACCACAGAGTAGTTCCAGAAATCTATCTTAGAATTGAAGGAACGTATTGCTGCTATTGAATCTCAGTTGACTTCATTACTGTCCTCTTCTGAATGGACAAATCTCAAAGAAAAATCAAAGCGCATTTTATAAGATTATCGTTCTAATACGGAGAAGAAGGACAAATTTGTTAGAGACACGGACGATTATCTTAATCAATGACTATATAAATGGTGGGAATCCTCCTATGGCAGCTTTGGACCAAGTCGACATCCATCATACAAATAGGGTCATTCCAGTTTAGAGAGCGAATACGGCAACTATCAATGTCGCCCTTTTTTAAGGGGTCGAGGCCGCAGACCATATACAAGAAAACGAGAAGACCCCGAGGGATCAATCTACAGGGTAGACCTTGTACGTGTACAGACACGATCACAGGTGGGCCCTTGAAAGAGGAGGACAATTTAGTTATCAATATATCATCATCAGTCTATCACCATCTGAATTAAGTCTCCACAGATATTTATCATTTTGCCCTACACCTTTGTTGGATATGTTCAAATTAGAACAGGAATTGAGATATTTCTACCGCACTTTAAGACTTAAAACACATTTTGGGTCTGATCCTTGTGAGCCTATACCGATCGAGTCTCCAGACCTCGTTAATGCTGTCTCAGATAGATCATTGGGTCTTAGACGCCCTAGTTCATTGAATCCACCTCATACATCACATGGAGTTGAGTCGATGATTTCTCTCATTGATGCTGATATTCGCCGGGTTTTGGGTGATCGTATAAGCATGTCTTTCCATAAAAATCTTAGTAAGGAAGAACAATTAGGCTTATTTTCTCTTCAACATCGTAAAGACATTATACTTAAACCAGCCGATAAGGGTGATGCTTTGGTTGTTATGGATAGACATGTATATCTCGATGAGATTCGACGTCAGTTGTCAGATAAAGAAACATATCAGAAATTGGAGAGAGATCCTTTACCATGTATTAAGATCCGGGTTTTGGAGATATTAGATCGATATCTTAAAAAAAATATCATTGATCAGTCTACTTATCAATTCTTGCAGATGAACCATCCAGTATGTCCTGTATTCTATATACTCCCAAAAGTACATAAGAGTCTATATAGACCACCTGGACATCCAATTGTAGCATCCACAGATTCGATATTTAGCCCCATTGCCAAATTGATTAAGGATTCCACTTCCTTTGTTTTGGATACCTCACACTTTGTACAACTTGTTCTGGAATTGAAACAGATTCCTGAAGATGCTATACTGATGTCATTTGATGTCACCGGCTTATATACATCTATTGGCCATACCGAGGGTCTACATGCCATTTCACAACTCCTAAGGAAATCCCACTTGAATGTTCCTCAACAGGAGTTTTATTTGGAACTATTTGCCTTGAATCTTATAGAAAATGATTTCCTCTTTGGAGATAATTTTTACGGTCATAAGAGAGAGGAATCGTTATGGGCTCCAACGTTGCCCCGCCCTATGCGATTGCCTATATGGCAGCTTTTGAGATGACATACATTTACACCATGACATTGTTCCAGGAACATGTGATTACATAGAAACATTATATAGATGATGTATTTTGCACATGGCGGGGGACCGTTCAGAGTCTTCAAGAATTCCTATGAGTTTTGAACTCTATTCGTATTGAACTGCAGTTCACAATGGAATTTGATGCACACCAGTTAAGTTTTCTAGACACATTGATAAAAAAGATGAGTTGGGACATCTTTCGGTTGATTCATATTCTAAAACTACAGACAGGAATAGTCTGTTAGACTTTAGGAGTTGTCAAAGTCCCAATTTACTCGTGTGCATCGTACAGTGTCCAAGCCTAGTCTATGTTGGCAAAGATTAAATGAAATGGCAGACAAATATAGAAGGAGACATTATCCAGAACAACCTTTAAATTTTGACCAGATTTTGAATATTTCAGATATCAGGCGAGAATTAAACAAAAAACGTATTTAGTTAATTAGTACCTACCATCCACTGATTCCACGAATATATCAGTGTATTCGGAAAAGATGGTCACTTTTGAGGGAACATTATCCTCAGATTGAGGAATTTCAGGCTCCTATCATGATATGTTCTAGACGCCCTAAAAATATCCGTGACATGTTGGTTAGAGCCGACATTGGTCCCATCAAGACTCCATTTCAGAAGACGTTACGTTGCCAGAGAAAAGGCACATTTGCCTGTTTGCATTGTGCACACTGTGCAAATGTAATAAGAGGGGAATTTATTCAACATCCCCATTCAGGCAAATGTATTCCGATAAAGGGTTATTTTTAGAGATGGCTGAATTTTCCGCAAAAATTAGTTTTGACCCGAATTTATTTGTGGCGAATCGCGTTAAAAATCAGCTATTTCCTGGCTGCAGAGAGCCTGTAGGGTGTTGTAGAACATTGTGCCATGATCAAATATGCATAGGGAGAATTGTTTGGTCTTCATACGATGCTGTGTTTTAGTATGAAGCGCAGATGACAAGCACCAGAGCTCTTAGAATCACTTCACACTTCACTTCTCTGGGCAGTTACAGGGGCAAAACGGACCAAAAAACTGAAGTGGGAATGCAGCTTGACAAGATAATGTCCGCGCCACGTGGAAAGAACCGAGCTGAGGGCCAAGATCCTACTATAGCGTCAAAGAGCGCACTCCTTTTACACCGACATCAGATGATTCCACAAATTATGACAGAACCTGCTCGGTTAAACATTGATACATGTAGAGCCCCCCGAAAGAGTGGAGAGGGTGTCAGCAGTAATTTTGTGTTGACGTCACTGATCGTTTTGCCCTTCCTTTGATCCATCAGTTTCTGCTTTCAATCGGTCAATAATCCATCAGTATTGCTAAAGCCAAAAACAAACAGGAGTTGATCCAAAACAGAGATGACCAGTAAATGGGATATTTGCATGTCTCCTGTGTTCTGTATCCACTCCTGCTTTTGGGTTCCAAATCATCAGACAATCCTGATCCTTTTCATTTCTTCTGACAGATGAAAAGAAGAGGAAAACCAAACATAGTGGCAACGTCATAGAGTGGTGGACGGTGGAAACAGCATTAGGAAACCACAGGGTGTTCGAGTGAGACAGTGGTCAGTTGGCAGCAACATCAGTAGGCCACAGAGTGGCACAATGACAGAGTGTGGAGGTGGCGGCAGCAACGGCAGCAGCAGCATGAGGTCGGAGAGTGGCAAAATGACAAATTCGGGAGATGGCAGCAACATGAGTAGGCCACAGAGTGGCTGGAGATGGCAGCAGCATGAGTAGGCCACAGATTGGCACAATGACACAGTGTGGAGGTGGGTGGCAATACCAGTCCCTGGTAAAGATGGTGGGTAACAGATGGAGCAGCTGAAACAATTTTGGCATCGGGTTGGGGGGAAGAAATCAAAATGGGTTGCTGAGGCAGGTAGTTTGAATCCGGGTTTATTTCCCCCAAAGGGTTTTGGTGAGGCATCAGGGCAATCTACTCTGATGCATAAGGCATTGGTGTTTTGGAAAAATCCGGCCTTTCCACGCCTGTTTCATTTTTGACGGGTTTTGAGCGATTATTACCCGAAAAATTTTTGAAATCCCCACAGTTTTTATGGTGTCGGATTTTTTAGATCATGGGGCTTTAAATTTAAAAAAAAAATCTGTGAAACATTTTAACGGGTTGCGCCGCAGTCCGGGGAAACGGCCCGGGGTCACACCCGCGTTCCCCCGGGGGGTTTCCCCCTGGCGGGGACGGGGGGCCCCGGGGACCGCACTGCCGGTCGTGGGGCCACCCTTTCCCAAACCACCACCTGGTCCCGCCCGCCCGGGTTCCTCGTCCCCT
Source organism: Phyllomedusa bahiana (assembly GCA_025379985.1). Taxonomy (NCBI): domain Eukaryota; kingdom Metazoa; phylum Chordata; class Amphibia; order Anura; family Hylidae; genus Phyllomedusa; species Phyllomedusa bahiana. Next base: position 15,424 of record JAODAL010019615.1, read on the forward strand.
CCCAAAACGGAAAGCCTTTCCCGCCCCCAAAGCGCACGCGCGCGCTTCCGTTCACTACTTTTAAAAGGGGACAGCCCCGGGGTAATTGGGTAATTGCCGGGCCCCTGTCCCTATAAAAAAGTTTTGCACCCACTCCATTTTCCCTGGGACCCTATGTTGCCTCGTCCCTTAGCAAAAAGCGTTCCCTAAGTGTTTTCCTCGCCCTCCCGGGGTTTTCCAGACCTCTTGCTACTTTTTCCCGACTCCGAACCCTCCCCGCCTCCCCCCTGCCCTTTTCCCTTGCCTGCCCCACCCCAAAGAACCATTGCCCCTCCCCCTGCCCTTCTGCCTGCCCAAAAACAAAAGTTTTTTTCACAAACGATTCTGTCCCTCGCTGCCCCCTCGGCTGCCCCCCGCAAGAAAGGAAACGCCCAGGGGGACGACCTGGTACCTCACGCCGCAGAAAAGTCCATCCCGCTTTGCGGGGGGCTCGGGAATCCCGGGGGGCCCAACCTTAAATTTCCCCTTTCCCTTGCGTGGCTTAATTTAACCCATCCTTGCGGTGGTCCGGCGGAAACCAATCCCCACCTTTTTCAGTTAGATCCAGCCTTTGGACCCCGCCAAGGTTGGCCCCTGCCAAGCATCGGGGAAATTTTACGCCCGGGGTTTTGCCCACCAGTCGCAGAAAAATCGAAACCAAACGGGCGCAGCATTTGGGTCAGCTCCCCCCCCTGATGCGCACTCCTTGCATCCCAGAAAAACAGTCCCCCAAACCTGCGGCTGCCCCCCCCCCCCCCCCCGGTCCCCCCCCCCCTCGGCTCCTTCTACGTAAAACCGTTCCTTTGGGCCCAACCCGGTGGGACCCAATTTTTGGCCCCCCTTACCCATCAGCTTTCCCCGGGGACCCCAACTTTTCCGGGGGTTTCATTAAAGGGGCCCAAATAAAACAAAAATTTGATGGCGGATTTTTTTCCCTTCGTGGGGTTTCTAAGGGGGGCCCCCCCGTGGAGCCTACTTCGGGGAAGGGCCCCCTTTTTGGGCGACTCCCCTCGGGATAGGAAGACCCTGTGATTTTGGCGGATTTTACAGTCCCCCCTTCCGGGAAATTTCCGCACCGTTTTCGAGGAGCCGGAAAACGGCTTCCTCTCGAACCGCCCCTCTTAAAGCCTTCTTTCAAGGCGACCTTTCCCGGTGGGTAACTATGGGGTACAGTTCCGTACTTTTGGGTTTCGGAGCTAAAGGGGGGTTTAAATGCCCCCTCTGGGGCCTTTTTTCAAAAAGGGCCTGCCCACCCCGGTTTTTAAGCCCGTTTTTGGCAGAAAAACCTCCCCCTCCCTGAGTGAACTAATTCATCTAGCAACCCTTTTTTGGGAATGTAAGGTTCGCAGAGGGCAGGGGGAGCGCGTCGGGAAAAAGAGACTCGCACGCCCCCCGGTCGGTTTTTTCAACGGGCCCCCGGGTTTTTTCAGCATTTTTTTCCTTTACTGTCTCCCAAGCCCTGAGGGGCCCCCCAAGGGCAAGTGGCCCGGGGCCCTTTTTAATGGGAGCAGGCGAACCGTCGCCGAACCGAGAAGCTATTCCTACTGCGCCACCCGCCCCTTTTCCTGCGGGAAACTGTCCCCCTATTTTCCCCAGTGTCCGGGAAATGCTCACACCTAGGGGGGGCCGTAGGGGGAGGCGGTCCCCAGGGGCATTTCCTCCTCTCCACGTTTGATTTCCCTTGGGGGGTACATCCCGAAAGCTGGTTTCTTCGTTTTCCCGGGGGTTCCCCGCCCTTTCCCGGATTTGGGGGTCTGCAGGGGAAATTTTATCTTTGCCTCATTGGGGAACCCGTTTTCCCCCATAACCCCGTATCCCCAAAGGAGAAGGGCCCCTGCTTTAACCCTTTTTGGGCAGTGGGGGGCTCCTCAGTGACCCCATCCAAACTTTAAACCCGGGCCGGTGACAAATCCGTTTTTGGGGGGTCGCATAAGGGGAAGATCCACGGTTTCCCCGTTCTGTTTCCCCTGCTTCCTCGGGGATCCCCCTTGGGGCTTTCCCCCGCGCCCAAAGTACCGCCCCAACGTCGATTGGAAAACAGGGGAGGTCCTGCGTTGGGGGGCCGGAAGCCAAACTGTTTCTTGGGGGGTGCCCACGCCCGGTGGGCCCAACCACTTTTCCCCTTCCCCGCTCGTCAAGCCCTTCCCCGGGCCCGCCGGCCGGAGTAAACCCGGGCTTTGGGAAATTTTTTCTCTGAAAAGATCTGAATCGCTGGGCCCAAAACCCCATCGGCCTTATAAATGTCCTATTGACCTCCCCCCCGGAAAACCCGTCCACCCCGGGGGGGGGTCAACCCCCCGTCCCCGGGGCCCAAAAACTCAGGGCCCTGTCAGCCACAATTTTTTGGGGAAACTGCGAAAGGATTCATTCGTAAGGGCCTTCCCCCCCAGCCGGAGGGAAGGGTTTTTTTTTCGGCAGAAGAAGGTGGTTTTCCCCCCGCCGTGTAAAAAACTACAAAGGGGGCTAAATAAGATCAAACCAAAAAAAACGTACCCTCTCCCACGATCTCAGAAGGGTTTTGACCGTCTAAGGGGGCTAAAGTGTTTCCAAGGGTTTGGGTCTGCGAGGGGGCCTATAACCCATCCGAATTTTGGGAGGGGATGATGGAAACTTTTTAATACCCAAAAGGACATTTTGAGTATCTCGTATGCCCTTTGGCTCTGTAAAAGCTCCAGCTTTTTTTCCCAAAAAAACTCGTCAATTATGTCTTTCCCGGGGTCTCTTGTACACCCTTGTTCCCCTAGTTACCTAGATTTAAAATCCTGATTTTTTCCCCTGATTTCGGGCTCACCAGGCTTTAAGAAAGCCAAAGGGTTTTGCAACGTCCTTTCCAGCAACCCGACTTAACGCCCCAAACTTGGGGAAATGATTTATTCCATCGGACCAGTCTTTCCTTTTTCCCCTCGGCTACATAATCTCCGGGTGAAAAGGGCCCAAAATTGGGGCCCAGCAAAATCCCGCGGGACTTTCAGTGGCCCCCCCTGTCTGTCCCCCGGGGAAAAACAGCCTTCCGGGCTTTGCAACATTACCGGGCAATTTATTCCCCCCCTTCTCCACCTTGGTTGGGGTCCCATCGGGCCCTTAAATAGGAAAAAAAATGCGAACCCCCAGAGGGGGCCCCGGAGGCCGAGAAGGGGTTTTTTTGGATTTAAAGAAGGGGCCCTTTTCCACACTCCTGTCTTTTGGGCCGGGCCCCGTTTCCCAAAAGGCCGTTCTCCTTTGGGGGTGGGTGGCCCCTTCCTTTTTGGGCAGGGGCGGTCCCTCACACCAGAGAAGCCCCCAAAGCAAGGTTCTCACATGTGGGTTCTTTTTCCAAAAACCTTTTCCCCCCGGGTTAGCGAAACTAAAGCCATTGGGGGGCCCGGGGAACCTTTTTGGCCCCAAGTTTTTCCCTTTGGGAGGGGGGACATCTGCTTTTTGGGTGGGGCCGTCATCCAATCAACATCTTTACGGGCCCAAAAAATTTGGGTTTTATCTTCAACGGCCCAATGTCTAAAAAACCCCCCCCTAGCCCAGTGGTTCCCCTTTTTTTTTTTTACGGTTTTGCTTTCATAAACATTTCCGGCCCACTGAGAAAACTTTAAAGGGGGATTTCCCTCTCTTGTGCCTCCCGGGGGGTGGTCCGGGGAAAACCCGTGTAAAACACATAAATTTTTCCCCCCAACGGGTTTTGGGTTTAAATTTGGGGGCCCCCAGGCTCCAAAAAATCCCTACGGGCAAGACGAAAGTGCCCGGGGGCTCCCGGAGGAAATTTTTGGGGTGGGGGCATAAACCCCTTTTTTTTGGGGGCCCGGTCATCCCGGGGCTCGGGAAATCTTAAGCATTTATCTCGGCCGGGACTACTGGTGGGGCCCCCCCCTACAAAAGGAATTTTTCCAAAAGGGCTAAACCCCGCCTGGGTCACTTTTGCTTGGAACAAGGGCCCACGCCCACAAGGGCCCCCCCTGGCCTCATTTTCCTCCTCTGCCTGTGCCCGAAATCCCAAAGGACGCACAAGCAAATTTACTTCGTCACGGATCTACCCCTCCCCTCTGGGAAATTTGGTCATCCCGGGTTGTGACCCCAAACCCTTCTCCCAAAAATTTCCCACTTTTTTTCCTCTCCCGGCCTGCCGTCTTTCCCACAAATGGGTATCTTTTTTTTTTCCGGCATGGGCTTCCCCCTTCATGGACTTTCCCTCACACATTGTCTCCGACCGGGTGTTTTAAATTTTTTTTTCCCCCCCTTTTTGGGGGTGCGTTGGGCTCCCATCTGCAATTTAATTTGGGCTTTTTTAAACCGGGGCCCATCACCCTCTTTAATTTGGGGAGGTGGAGAGGGGGGAACCAGATTCCCGGGAGAACACCTGCTCACTTTGTGTCCCGGAAAGTCAGGACCAAATTTAAAACCCAGCTGCTCCCTGGGCCGAATTTTTCATATTAAACCCTCGGGGACCCCGGGTTTGCTTTTTCTGGGGCCCCCCCCCCCCTTTCCCTTCCCCCCGGGGGGTTCCCCTTTGGTTTTCCCCCTTTTGGGGGCCCCCACCCCCGGCCCCCCCCCTCCGGGGGCCCCCCATTTTTCCCCGGGGGCCTTTCCTAAATTTGTAGTGCCCGGGCCCCGTCAAACCCCCCCCCCAATTTTCCGGGGAATTAAAACAAGGGCCCCCTCTTGGCCCCCGGAAGGGTTTTAACCCGGCGAACCTTCTCCTACCTTTCCGGGCCTCCCCACCCGGGGGAAAAGTTTTTACCCAAAGGGGGGCCGGGGGTTTGAAAAAACGGGGGGTTTTGCGCCGGGGGGGGGGGGGTCTTCCCTGGTAATGGACCGCGGGCGCACCCACGTTCCCTGCGGGGGGGTTTCCCCGGGGGGGCGGGGGGGCCCCGGGGGACCCACGGCCCGGGCGTGGGGCCACCCGTCCCCCTCCACCACCCTGGCCTCGGGTCCTGTCCTTCCCGCCCCCCAGCCGGAATAAAGCATGCCGGCCCCCTAAACGCACCCCCGGGGCTTTTGGGTTTAATTGGGACATTTAAAGGGACAAATGGCGGCCCCGGGAATTGGGTAAAAAAAAGCCGGGGGCTGTCCCCATATAAGTTTTTTACCCCAAAGCCCCTTCCCTGCTGGATCTATGTTTTCCTCTGCCCTTTGCTAAAGCGTTCCCAAATGAAATTCCTTGCCCTACCAGGGACCAACCCCCTTGCTAAACTTTTTTTCCCACTCCCAACCTCTCCGCCGCCCGACCTTTTCCGCCTGTCCATTGGGCCACAAAACCCTTGCCCCTCCCCCCTGACCTTCTGCCCCCAAAAATACGAATTTTTGGGGCCGAAACCCAAAGATTTTTTTAAACCCGCTGCCCCGGCTTCCACCGCCCAAACAAAAACCCCTTTAGGGCGGCCCCACCTGGTAGCCTCCACGGCCCCCCACAAGTCTAAACCCCTTTGGGCGGGGTTTTGGTGGGAAAAACCGGGGGGTACTTTTTGATTCCTTCCCTTTTTTTTTTTTTTGGGGTTTTTTTTTTTTTTTTTTAACATTTTAAAATTTTTTTTTTTTTTGTTTTTTTTTTTTTTTTTTTTTTTTTTTTTTTTTTTTTTTTTTTTTATTTTTTTTTTTATTTTTTTTTTTTTTTTGTTTTTTTTTTTTTGTTTGTTTTTTTTTTTTAAAAATTTTTTTTTTTTTTTTTTTTTTGCCGACTCCGAACCTCGCCCCCTTTTCCCCTTTAACCTTCCTCCCTGTCCATGCCCACGAACCTTTGGGCCTTTCTCCCCTGACCTTCTCCCCTGCCCACGACTACGTTTTTGGGACTACAAATTCTGTACCCGCTGCACCCGGCGCCCCCCGGCAACCCAATTTCACGTCGGGGACGACACCTGGTACCCTTAAACGCCCACAAGCTATCCCCTTTGGGGGCGGCCCCTTTTTAAATACCGGGGGTTTATTTAAATTTTTCCTTTCCCCTTTTCGGGGGCTTAACAAACTCGCTTGCGGGGGTCCCGGGGAAACCCAACAACCCGGGCCGTTAAAAATCATCTTTTAAAGATCACCCTTTTTCGGCGTTTTCCTGAAATTTTTTGGCGCCACAAATCAGATTACAAATAAGCAGGGTGAATTGTGTGCAAACCGTCATGACGGGATGGGGAAAGGGGTTGCGATTGGCGGAAAAAACCACAAAAGCCCCATTTTTTTACAAAGAACAGCTTTTTCCTGTTCAGCCTCATTTGTCTTTTTCAGCGTCTCAAAAGCAGAAGGACGTCCCTCAGCCTGTGGCCAAACAGCTCAGCAAAATTTAACCCTTTTTTCCTTCCCACAGAAAACCCTTTCTACTATTAGCGTGATCCTTCCAATTTATTTAGTTTAAAGAGTTTGGGAAAGGGTTTTTTATAAGTTAGCTAGAGAATTTAAAGGACCCCATCTACCGCTTTTAAAAGTCCCCCGGGGGGGACAAAAGGGGGGGCCCCCGCGGTCGAACACGGAAAACTCAAAAAAGAAAAAACTGGAAAAAGGGTTTCACCAAAAACTTATTGTAGAAAAATTGAAAATACCCTTTATTATTACCCTTTTTCTTTTGAAATTTTTTCCTGGAAATTTGGGCACCGAACTTATAGGATACCCATTTTTTTTCTATAACGGGCAGGCCCTTCTTTTTTAGGTGCCAAATTTCCCTTTTTTAATCAGTAAAACATTTAAAGATGGGTTTTTCATTTTTCCAATTGTTGCCCAATTCCCAAACCTTTTTTTGATATATCCACTTTGTACTTAAATTAAATCCAGCAATCAGCACGGGTTTTGAAATCCCAAAAAAATCCCTTTGTAATATCCGAAAAAATTTTCAGATACTTTTTTTTTTGACTTTGGGGCGCACAAACAGATTTTTCATTGAGGCACCTTGCATTTAAAATTTTGAATCCGGCTTTTTTTTAGTCCCCCCACAGGTAAAATTATGGGTGCCAAAAAAAAACCTTTTATTATAAAAAAATACTTTTCAAAACGTGTTTTTTTCACTTTGACCCGGGCCCACTTTGTTGAAGTTTCCTATTTTGCGGGTTAAATTTTTGAATACAGCAATTTTGTAAGTCAAACAAGGGAATTGAAAAGGTGCCAAAAATCCCTTTTTTTATCCGAATCCCTTACAGATACGTTTTTTTTTGCATTTTTGGGCCCATTCCAGATTTTTTGATAGAGCCCCCCCTTCATTTAAAATTTTGAATCCAGGAAATTTGTGTATTTACCACAGGTAAAATTGATGGGTGCCAAAAAATACCTTTTTTAACCAATACATTACAATACGGTTTTTTTTATTTTGGCGCACTAAAAAGTTTTGTTAAATTGAGGCACCTTGCACTTAAATGTAAATTCCCTGAAATTTTTTTTTATTCACCACGGGTGAATTGATAGGTCCCAAAAAAATACCTTTTATTATCCAATACATTTTCAAAATACGTGTTTTTTCATTTGGGTCCCAGGCCACTTTGTTGTTTAGATCTACTTGCATTTAAATTTTGGAATAAAAAAAAAATTTTGTAGTCACCACGGGTGAATTGATAGGTGAAAAAACCCCTTTTATTATCCGAATACTTTACAATAGTGTTTTTTGATTTGGGCACTAAACACTTTGTTCTTGAGGCCCTTTGGGCATTTAAAATTGAATACGGGCAATTTTTTAGTCCACCCAGGTGAATTGAAAAGTCCAAAAAAATTCCTTTTTATTATCCGAATACATTTCAGATCGTTTTTTTTTTTCATTTTGGGCGCAGGGCCAGCTTTTTTTAAATAGATCTACTTTGCAGTTAAATTTGAATACAGCAATTTTTTTAAGCACCACAGGTGAATTAAATGGGTTTCCCCAAAAAAAACCTTTTTTTAAACCGAATACTTTACAGATACTTTTTTTTTTGACTTTGCGCACAACAGCTTTGTTAAATTGACACCTTGCCCTTAAATGTAAAAGCAGAAATTTTTGTAGTCACCACATTTTGAATTAAAAGGGTCCCAAAAAAATACCTTTTTTAAATCCGAATACTTTTCAGCCCGTGTTTTTTTCATTTTGGGCGCAGGCCAACTTTGTTGATAGATCAAATTTTGCATTTTAATTTAAACTCCAGCAATTTTTGTTTTGTTTGGGGGTTTTTGAAATAGCTGTGATTTCCCGTCTTTTAATAAGAACTTTCCAAAACTTTTCCCCAAACCTTCTCTTTTTTGTAAAATTTCGAACAGGGGAGAAAAATTCCCAGGGGGTAACCCGAGCAAAGAAGGGGAAAGGAAAAGGAGGTAAGGTAAGAGAAAAGGGGCCCTTTTTTTAGTGCGGGCCCACAACCGCATGCCACCCGGATAAACCCTTTGAAAGGACCGTCAGGCCTGCCCACGCGGGGTTCGGGGGCCCGGGTGAATCCAGAAACGAACAGCGCCCCCTTTCTCCCCCTTCAGGGGTTTTAAATGCAACCCTGCATCCAGCATCTTACCCCCCTTTCGGCCTCCCAGTAAAGGCCAAAAAAGCCCGCACAGCTTTCACCACATCCGCCCAACTGAGCAGGCCCAAATTGTCAACCGTGTACCCACCACGTGGTTAACCCTTTTTTTCCTGAAGACCCTTGATAAAAAAATTTGTTTTTTGGGGGGCCCAAAAGGGCATTTTTAAAAAAATCAAGGGGAAAAGGGGATGTTTTTTTCTCTCCCTCTGACGCCCCATTACTGATCCCAATCAAGGAGGGGGAAGGAACCCGGCCCAATGGGGAAAAAAACCCCGGGGGGTCGGCAACCCCTTTGAAAGGCCCCCCTTGCTTGTAGCCCGCAGCCCGGATGCAGAATGTCGGGGGCCCGACGAAGCCCACCGTTTTTGATGATGATGATGACACATTCGGACCCAACTGGTTTTTCAGCAAAAAATTTTGCTTCAGCGCTTCATAAAAGGCCCAAGGGGGAAGACAGGGGGTTAGTGTCAGAAACGGGGTTTCTCCCCTAAAAAAGGGGAAAAGGGGGGGTCGCAGAAGTCCCTCATATTTTCCCCCGCCAGCCACGGCAGCGCAAACCCCCCCCTCCCCCTTTATTGCTTTAAAAAAGGTCCAGGACCCCCAAAACCCGGGGCCTTTTCTTTGCCCCAAGCCTCTGATTAAACCCGCGATTCATAGGCTCCCTTTTTCCTTAAACCCATAAGTTAAAGCAAGAACCTTAGGGGGTTTAACCACCAAACCAAAACATTTCTAGCCCCCTTGCAGCAAAATGCATGAGTTGAAATGGGCAACATTTGGGCCAAAAAAGGCCAGACCGACCCCCGGGCCTCCAACCCCCTGTCACACCCCCCTCTTTTCCCCCGCCTCCTCCTCCCCCCGCCACCCCCAAAGCTTTTTCCCTCACCCTCCCCAAAGTCTCTTAGAGTCTGATCAGGATCAGCCCCGCTTCAGCCCCACCGTCGCCCGAGAAACCACCCCCCACCAGAGACCCATCCTCCCCCTTCCCCCTTCCGCCAGTTTTGATACCTCACCCAAATAAAAAAGCGGCCATCAAAGCCCCCCACCCTTTTCCTGTTTTTCCAGGTTTGGGACAGAAGAAACATTTTAAACCCCAAAACCCAAACCCAAAGCCAAAAGCCTGAATGCCCGGAAATTGCCACTTTTGGCCCCTTAAATGTTCCCTTTTTCCGGTCTGGGGGACACAGAGGGGTTTCCCCCCACGCCCAGGGGCCCCTTTGGGGCCTTTCCCCCAATACCAAGGGCCGACGGGCATTTTCTTTCCAAAAAGCCGCCCCTTTGCCCTGGCCACCACATGCCCAATCAAAAATTTTTCAAGCGTGTTTTTCCGCATTGGTCCGGAAATGTCCTCTAACCCACCCCAAAAAATTTGGACTAGTAACAGGGCCCAAAGGGCCACTAAATCTCTGTGAAAAGCTAACGGGGTTTGAGCGGGTGGATTCCCGGGGGTGACAGTGGCTCTCGGGCCCCGGCGAAACCCCTTTTTAAAAACCCGCAGGGAGGGTGCAGGGTTTTTCTTCCCCCCCCCCAAAGGTCCTCGGTGGCATCACTTTCCCAGAAAAAACCAGGCCGTTTTTAAAATTTAAATTTCGTCTTGGAGACCGTCCAAAAACACAGCAGGACTTTTGGAAACGGCCCCCAAAAACCCCCGGGGGACCGAGCGCGGGCCCGGGGGGCCAAGAACCTTGTGCCGGCAAGGGGTTTTCGAAAAGGGGGCGAAACCCTCCCTGGCCCCCTTTAAGATGGGTTAGGCGGGAGCACACCCCTTGCCTCCCACAGGGCTTTAACCTTTCGTCCAAAATTTTTCTAAAGACAAACCCGGGCCCTTGGACTGCCTGCTGAGGAAGGCTCGAAGCCCTAATTTGCACGTCCCCCGGGTTCCACCCTGCTTTCCCCCGCCCCCCTGGCTGCTTTTGCAGCGTCAGCTGGGGCCTTTCCCCCGTCAAACCGCCTCATTTTTGACGGGGGCAACACCGGGAATTCCCCCTCCACACTCCACCCAATTGGGGGCAGCGAAATTTCCCATTACGCATTACAAAGTGCCCCACGGGGCCTGACAAACCCGAGGTGGGGGACCTCGGGGTGTTTACCCAAACTGAGAGGGAGGCGGGAAAAAAGAGCCTCACCCCCTTTGGGCCATTTTTAAAGCCACCAAAATGGTCAGTGGGGACAATCCCCTTTGTTCACATGAGCATTGTGGGGGATCTTTTTCCCTTGGGGAAAACTCTAAAAACCAACAGGTCCCCCCCGGGGCGACGGAGGGGGGGGAACGGAACAGTTTAGGGGGAAAACCAAAAAACCTTTTCCTCTCCAAAAAAAACCAAAAGGGCCCGACAGTTTCCCAACTTTTTCATGGGCCCTAATTAGGCAGGGGGTTGGGGGCCCCAGAGCTGGGTGAAAGGGGGGCGCATCACCTCTCGGGGTTCATCATCTCAGGCAAGTCGGGCTGTTTAAAATTGTCCCGGGGGCGGGGAGGAGGAGAGGGGGTATTCCAGACACCGAGTTACAACTTCCCGGGCCCTTGGAAAGATTTTGGGCGCAATTTGAGGGGAGGGGGAAGATAGGAAGTTTTTTTTTTTGGCTTTTTCCCCTCGACCCAGAGGTTTGGGGAAAATCAAGGCCCCATCTCCCCAACAGAGTGCTTGGTGCCCAAATTTCCCTCCAACAGATCCTCGCATTAAGGCCATAAAAAAATAAACAACATTTACGGGTTTTTTGGGGGGCCCCCTCCTGGACCCCCGGGTACAAAACAAAACTCCCACTTTTCCTTCCCCCCCACACCAAATAGAGAGTAAAATGCAGGAAATGGAAAACCTTGTTTATTACCCAACGGAGACATCTTTTTTCGTTTTCCCTTCCCCTTTCCCCAAAATTCACGGGGGAACAACATAACGACGTGACAGCAGAAAGAGCGCCAAGTAGGCGAACGGCAGCACGGGAAAGGGTGGCAAAAACCCAAAGGGGACCTCGGGCCCAAATCTTTTTTTTTCCACCTCACCAACGCTTTGCAATGCGGGGGCACACATCCAATACACAGAGATCAGCTTTAAAATCATGGTCACGACTATCTGCCTCCCCAAAACCCATGTTTTTGTATGTTTCCCCCCCCCAAACTTTTTTGGGTAAACCAAAAAGGACGAATGGCCCGAGCGGGTCGTCACCCCCAAAGAGGGGTTTTTTCCTCCCAGCCCCCAGCGTCATATCTAGCGGGGCCCCCCAAACAAAAGCTGGGGGATTTATTACAGACAAACGCATCCGGGTTTCCACAGATAATGTGGATCGTTTGACCCTTTTTAAACAAGATGAAAACAGGCAAAGGGTCTCTGATGATGTTTTTTTAACCCAATTGCCCCAGGGCACCCATTTGTTTCCGGTTTTCTTCACATTCCTCTTTAAACAGGGAAATTTGCCCCTTGAAAAATGTTTTTTTTAAAAATTTTCATTTCTTACGCAATTTTTTTTTCTCTTTTCCCAACAGTTCATTTTGCTGGGTTTTTTTGTGGGGAGACTGTAAAAGACAGCAAGGTTTTTATGGGCAACCCCCAGTAATTTCCCTTTAAATCACTTTATCTTTTTGAAGTTTTTTCCCCCCATTTTTCAAAAAAGGTTTTTTAGGTCATGTTGCTGTTTAATTTCAGCCTTTAAATTTTGGTCCTTAGGAACAGAAAAAGTTGGGTTTTTAAGTGGCATTTCTCCCCCACAATTTTTTAATAGGGCTGAGAAGTCATATTTATAAAATTTTTTTGGGGGCATGTAGCTGTGAGGTTACAGCAATAAACCCCTGGGGCCCTTTGGGAAAAGAAAAAAGTTCTTACTAAGTGGGAATTTCCCCCCTCACAATTTTTTGAAGTGGGTGAGAAGTCAATTTATAATTTTTTGGGGTCAGTAGCTGGACAATACAGCAATAATCCCTGGCCTTTGGGAAAATGAAAAAGTGGCCCTTCCCAAATGGCCCTTTCTCCCCCACAAATTTTAACATTTAAGAGAAGTCATTTTTTAAAAATTTTTTTTTTTCATCCCCGCTTTGAAATCAGCAATACTTTCAGTCCTATTATAAAAAAATTTTTTTTTTCTAACAAAACAATTTTTTTTCTTCCCCAATTGTCCAAAGGGGGCTCAAGGGGCCATGCTTTGAATTTTTTTGGGGGCATTTTGCTTTGAAATGCAGCTAACTACAGCCCAAATTTTAAAAAAATGTTGTTTTTTTCAACAGACATTTGTCTTTTTACAATTGTCCAAATGGCTCAAGGGGTCATGCCCTTTTAATTTTTTGGGGGCATTTTTGGGTTTTAAATGCAGCATACTACAGGTCCTAAATTTTAAAAAAAATGTTTTTTTTAACCCAAAATTTTTTCTTCAAAAATTGTCAAATTGGGTCAAGGTGATGGTGCTGTCCCAAAAAAAGGAAAAAGGTAGGCCCCTGTTTTAAAGGACACATATTGCAAAATGACTTGTTTTTTTTTCAAGATCTTTTAAAATAGCAAACAAACCCTGTATTGAACAACCCATTTAATACAATTAAAAAAAGAAACCCAAAAACCCCTAGTGGGATTCCAAACCTAAATTTTTAAAAAATTTTTTCTAAATTAAACTACTAAAAAACTTGCCAAAAGTACAAAAGTTTGGGAAAAAAAATTCCCCCTGAAATTTTAAAAAAGGGAAAGGGAAGGGAAAACTTGAACCCCGATTAAAGGGTTTTTCGGAGGACATGGGGTTTAAGGGGACGGACAAGGGAAAAAAGTACAGAGACAATTTCCCCCCAGCAAATTGAGTAAAATAAAAAAAGAATGCCAAGAAAAAGGGGGACCTGGGGGGAACAGGACGTTTTAAACCCCCCCCCCAAAATTTCCAATGAAGCTCAATTGGGCCGCACTTTTACGGAGGGGGGAAACCTACCCCGGAACCCGGGACCCGTAATTCCATGAAACTAAAATGGTGGGGAAAACTTTCCTTTTTCCCCGGGAAAAAAATTTAAAAATTTTTGGGGCAGACGGTTTTTAAAGGGGCCCTTCTGCGGTACAGGGCAGATTAGGTTTTAAAGTCCATTTAACAAAAAAAGGGGTTCAAAGACTTTCCCTTTTCCCCCCACCCTTTTAATTTGGGGTCAGAAAAGGTTTTAATGGTCATTCTGCGGGGACAGGAAAGAAAACAAATCACCGGCCCCTTTATTAGGGACACCTGTCCAACCCGCTCGTTTTAAAAAACTAATTTCCCAAACACCAATTACATGGCGGCAACTCAGTGATTTAAGGAAAGTAAACATGGTCAAGACAATCTCCTTGCAGTTTTAAACCGAGCATCAGTAGGGGGAAGAAAGGTGATTTGAGTGCCTTTAAACGTGGCAAAAGGTTGTTTGGGGCCAGAAGGGGTGGTCTGAGGGATTTTAGAAACTGCTGATCACTTTTGGGATTTTCACAAGCACAAAACCCTCTCCCAGGGTTTTTCAGAGAAGGGGCCGAAAAAAAAAAACATCCAGTGGGGCGGGAGTTTCCCGTGGGGGGAAAAGGGGCCCTTTTTTGATGCCAGAGGGCAAAGGGGAATGGGCAACCCGGTTTCCCAGCTGATAGAAAAGGGGAACATGAAATCAAATACCCCACCCTTTCAAAACCCAAGGTAAAGGGAGAAGGGGATCCTGAACGCACAGTACGGCGAACTTTGAAAGGGAGATGGGCTAAAAAGCACGAAGACCAAAACCCGGGGCCAAATTTCCCTTTTAGGGTTTAAAAAACCCGGGAAAATTTAGGCCCCCAATTTGGCCCCAAGCTCATCAAATTTTGGGCAGTAAAAAGATTGGAAAAAAAGTTTTCCTGGTTCCCGATGATTTCCGATTTCTGCGCGACATTCGGATGGTAGGGTCAGAATTTGGCGTCAACAACAAAAGCAAGGAAACCATCCTGGGCCTTTGGGATCAACGGTTCAAAGGGTGGGGGTGGGTGGGGTTTTATGGGGTGGGGAATATTTTCTTGGGACTCTTTGGCCCCCTTGGTACCAATTGACATCGTTTCAACACCTTGTGGAATCTATGCCACGAAGAATTGAGGCAGTTCTGAAGGCAAAAGGGGGTCCAACCCGTTACTAGCATGGTGTACCTAATAAAGTGGCCGGTGAGTGTATAGTCAATGTCCAGTGAAACTAAAATGGTGGTTGAAAGACACCTTTTTTCCGGCACTTTTTAAATGGGGGGGTCATGCAGGTTTGGGGCTCATGCTGTGGCCCAGGACAGATATAATCAATGTCCAGTTCAACTAAAATGGTGGTTGAAAGACACCTTTTTCCGGCACTTTTTAAATGTGGGGGTCATGCAGGTTTGGGGCTCATGCTGTGGCCGAGGACAGGTATAGTCAATGTCCAGTGAAACTAAAATGGTGGTCGAAAGACTCCTTTTTCCGGCACTTTTTAAATGTGGGGGTCATGCAGGTTTGGGGCTCATGCTGTGGCCCAGGACAGGTATAGTCAATGTCCAGTTCAACTAAAATGATGGTTGAAAGACTCCTTTTTCCGGCACTTTTTAAATGTGGGGGTCATGCAGGTTTTTGGGGCTCATGCTGTGGCCCAGGACAGGTATAATCAATGTCCAGTGAAACTAAAATGGTGGTTGAAAGACTCCTTTTTCCGGCACTTTTTAAATGTGGGGTCATGCAGGTTTGGGGTTCATGCTGTGGCCCAGGACAGGTATAGTCAATGTCCAGTGAAACTAAAGGTGGATGTAAGACTCCTTTTTCCGGGACTTTTTAAATGCGGGGGTCATGCAGGTTTGGGCTCATGCTGTGGCCCAGGACAGGTTTAGACTATGTCCAGTGAAACTAAAATGGTGGTCGAAAGACTCCTTTTTCCGGCACTTTTTAAATGTGGGGTCATGCAGGTTTGGGGCTCATGCTGTAGCCCAGGACATGTATAGTCAATGTCCAGTTCAACTAAAATGGTGGTTGAAAGACTCCTTTTTCCGGCACTTTTAAATCTGGGGGTCATGCAGTCTATGGGCTCATGCTGCGTTCCAGCACAGGGATATTCAATGTCCAGTTCAAGTAAGATGATGGTTCAAATCATACTGCCTTCTGGCACTTTTTAATTTGTGGGTGATGCAGGTTTAAGGATCATGCTGTGGTACAAGACAGGGATAGTGAATGCTGTGTGATTTTTTTTCTGTGGCTTTTATAACCTAAGTGTTGCCTAAGATGTAGCACGTATCCATTTGACTGTTGTGGATGTTAATTCCAGCTTCTCCAGCCCTGTTTGGGTGTAAGAATGAAGGTTTTGTTGCTCTCCCATAGACTTTAATGGTCATCGCTCATAATCGACTGCTCACTATCGACTATCTGGTTGATGATGGTCGACTATCGACCATCGACCGATGTCGATGGCCAACGCAATCGCTCAACACTAATCTTGACAAAGGTGAGTCACTCCACATTTCAGGTGCACAAGTGAGTTCTCCTTGGGGTAACTATGGCCCCCGCTGCACTGAACACCTACTCTAATGCCACACTACTGGCCAGGCACGATAGCTTCTCCAGTGCAAACTCGGCAAGTTGCGGCCACACATCCAGTTTGGCTGCCCAGTAGTCCAGCGGATCTTCTACCTGGGGTGGCAGAGTGCTGTCCACGTAGGCCACCATCTGCTGGCTCATGGTCTGCTCCAGGTCCTGCTGCTGCTGGTGAGTAGCCTCCTCACTAGGCAGGTGAAGGAAGTTGCTTATCAACGACTCCAGACCTAGGCTGCTGCTGATGGAGCTGGTACTGCTCCTATACCCCACCCACAGCAGCCGTGGCAGTGGTACGTGAGCCATGAGGAATCCCCCGGTCAGACCTGTCAAAGGATGGACGATGGCGCACATATGCAGCGGCCTAATGACTACATAGGATTTCTCTAAGGTACTTGAGTTTCTCCTCCCTCTCGTCAGGTAGAAAAAAGGCTTCCATTTTGGACCGGTAGCGAGGGTCCAAGAAGGTGGAGAGCCAGAAATCATCCCTCTGCCGCATGGTGACTATTCGGCTGTCACTAGCAAGGCAAATCAGCATGCAGCGGGCCATCTGCGCAAGGGACTCTGAGGGACTCCCAGCCTCCATCTCTACTGTATACTGCCACGGTATGTCTGGGTCATCTGCCTTGTTTCCTTCATCTCCCTCTACCTCCTCCGGCTGCTCCTGCTCCTCCTCTCCTGTCACCTGAGTAGAAAAAACATTAATTTCACCAGACACTGCTTGTGCTCCAATGTCCTCCTCCAGTTCAGCCCCCACCAGACTCATGTGGCCATGAGATGTAGTCACCACGTCTCCAGTCCCCTGACCAGACAGATTGACGTTATTCATCCCATAGTCCTGGCGGCTGACCAATAACGTGGCCTCCTCAAGGGGCCTGAGCAAATGGCAGGTGTCACGCATGAGCTGCCACTGGCTAACATCAAAATTGCACAGGTGCGTACTCCTGTCCGCTTGGATCATCAAAAAATCGTTAATGGCCTTTCTCTGTTCATACAGTCGGTTTAACATATGGAAGCTGGAATTCCAATGGCTGGAAACATCGCATATCAGCCTATGTTGGGGTAGGTCATTCTGCCGCTGCAACTCAAGGAGGGTGTGCTTGGCTTTGTAGGAATTGATGAAGTGCATACACAGTTTTCTGGCCATTTGTAGAATGTCTTGCAGATGGGTGGAAGATTTCAGGAACATTTTGACAACCAGATTGAACACGTGCACCATGCAGGGCGCATGGACCATCCCTTCTCAGTGCAGCGCAGACACCATGTTCCTCGCATTGTCTGTGACCATGGTTTCGATTTGCAGTTTTTGCGGAGAAAGCCACACATTGATTTCTTGTTGCATGAGGCTGAGCAGTTCCTCCCCTGTGGGACTTTGTTCGCCCAGGCAAACCAGGTGCAGAACTGCGTGACACAGCTGTGCCCTGCACATGTGGTATGATGGAGCAGCACTTAGACTTGTGGAAGCTGAGGGGGGTGGTGGAGGAGGTGGACATTGTTGCAGGATTAGTTTGAGAGTGTGGAGAAGAAAGTCCAAGTTGCTGGTGAAGTACATTCACCCAGTGGGCCGTAAAGGACATGTACTGGCCCTGAGTGTAGTTACAGCTCCACACGTCTGCGCTGCCGTGCACCTTGGAAGACACAGATAGGCTCAAGGACTGGCGCAACTTCTGTTCTACATATTTGTGCAGGGCTGGTACTGCCTTTTTTGGAAAAGAAATAATGGCTTGGGACTCTCCACCTTGGCGCGGCACAAGCCATTAGTTCTCTGAACGGTGCAGAGTCCACCACTTGGAAAGAGAGGGACTGCAGTACCAACAACTTGGACAGGAGCACGGTCAGCTTCTGCCCCTTTTGGAGGGTTTGGGAAACACATACTGCTGTCCCCTTGGCAATCGCCTCGGTGAACTACTGCTGGCGCCATGAGTGGCGAGGAGCAGGAGCATCTGGACCGGTAGATGATGGGAAAGACAAACAGCTCCCTTCGTCAGAGGTGGTGGAGCCTTGACTGGCTGAAATGGCATGTGTGCCACTGGGTACTGCTGCTGTTGCTGGATGGACCACCACATCTGAGCCACGTTTCTCCCAGGCCACTGGATGGTGACGCTGCATGTGTTGACACAGGGTCGTAGTGCCAACATTAGCTTGCTGGCTACGCTTCACTTTCTGCCCACAGATTCTACATATACACATGTTTGGCTCCTCCAGTGTCTTGGCAAAAAACTGACACACTGCCGAGTAGGTGATTTTACTGCCAACGCTCCGCACTGACTGACTACTACTGCCTCGGTGAGCCCCTGTGCCGCTACATTTTTTGACCTGCGAAGCAAGTGGTCTATCCTGTGGCCGTTTGGCTCCCGACTTTGCACTGCTGCCACCCTGCTGACTCACGGGCACACTACTGACTTGTTGGCTGGGCCGCTGCCTGACACGCAAGCTGACGCCCTCTTCTCCCGACGATGATAATGAAGCCCTTGCTTCACCCAGCTCCCAAGTGCGATCGGCTACATTGTCATCGATTAGTGTTTGCCCGTCACTGTTATCCTCCTCAACGTTCTCGGTATGCAGAGCCTGACCTCTCGCAACAAAACCTCCCATGCCACTCTCCACATCACTACTTGCCTTCCTACTGCAAGAAGCAGTGAATGTCTGCTCACCTCTTCGCTTTCAAGTTGCTGCTGACTGTCCTCAAATAGTTTGTCCTCGCTGTATAGTGATGCAGAACCCAGACCACATAGTAGTTCTTTGGCTGAGGGAACTGAATGCGACAGAGGCGGGTTGAGGACAGGTGAGGGCCCCTGACCTGCTCCCAGGCCATACCAACTAAGGTTGATATGGCCTGGGACCCACCGACTCTTGGCTGGGGTTGTTAGCTGTCATCTGGGAGTAAGTGGATGGCCTGGTCAAACAATCAAGAACCGTTGGCTTGGTTATCAACACACGGCCGCTAGATGACAACAATAGCTCTGGCCTCACCGAGTCACCCCTGCTGCGAGTCACCCCTTAATATACTCTGGCCTGTGCCTGCTCCAGTAACATTTGTGCCACTGCCACTTGCGTGTGAAGGGCCTGCCACCTCTCTGTATGACATACTGTTTGATCAAAAATGTACAATACAGCAGACTCTGTTTAAAGAAGATGTCTGTATATGATAAATACACACTTTGTATTTGAAATCCATGAGATGGATTTCAGGCGTCTGTGTGGCAGAAATACACACACCCTGTATTTGACTCAAATTCCCCCACAAACAATAGAAGAAATTAACCCGTGGTATAAAATGCCCTAAGGAAGGAATGAGATGGATTTCAGGCATCTGTGGGGCAGAAATACACACACCCTGTATTTGACTCAAACAATAGGAGAAATTAACCATAGGTATAAAATAGAATAGCCTACAGAGTGAACTAGATGGATTTCAGGTGTGTATGGGGCAGAAATACACATACCCTGGATTTTATGGAGAATACACAACAAACGGAAACAAATAAACTTAAAAAAACCTCTGGTTTAGGAACAGGTGTGTATATGACACACACTTATGAAGTTCTTTCACCCCAGTAGCTCAAAAAACAGATTTGTTTTGCCTAGAGTGCAATATAGTGCTGCAGCAGATACATGCTTGTGGACAGGAGACACACTGACAAGTGACAGAATTTAACATGGCTCCTGTATTTATAAGGCTGTGATGTCACAGAAGCCCCCTGGCTGCTGATTGGCTTCATTTCTGCACATGTCATTGAGTGTGTTCCTTTCCTCCTCCCATAGTTCTCTGCCTCATGTCACACCATGTGCTCACGGCCATTTTAGAAAAAAAAGATGATTCGTTCCCGCAAATCACCATGAACTTCGCCTTGGTACAGAATCAAATTCTCCCTGAAATTAGAAACAGATTCTAGAGCTCCAGATATAACCAATGTGCTAATAACTTCACAAATTGCAGATCCAGAGAAGAAAAAGGACAAGAGAACAGCACACAAAACGCAGGAGATAATACCTAACACCCCAGCTGGGGGCGCTCTAACGTGATACTAGCGCAGCACACTAGGGATGTTACTGATTGGAGCTCCATAATGCTGCAAGGTCCTCGGCATTTTAGAATATCACAGATTACTTTATCATGGACATCTAAGTGTGATATAGCCCCCGTAATAGAGCCCCAGCAACCAATCAGGTTATGAAGATCTAAATAATCTGTGCAGTAATGGACACTAAAATAATCAAACTTTATTAAAAAAGCAAAAAATAAAATAATAAACTTTATAAAACAAATAATAAAATTTCATGTAATGTCCCAGTTCATATATTTCAAACAAATTAAAAATCCTTCCTACTAAAAAATTAATCTTTCTAAGTCAATGATATTGGGGCTGAATCTTCCTTCCAATCTACAAAACACATTACAGGATAATTATCCTTTCACATAGGAAACATATGCCATTTCAGTTACACCAGTTCTGTCCGGAGGAAGGGGCCAACTATTGTGAGAAGCTTGTGGAACAATCCAAAACATTTGACCCAAGTTCTACAGTTTAAGGGCAAAGCCACCAAATACTAATGATATAGAGGAAACTTCTGACAGAAAGTAATAAAAATGCCTTAAAAATTCTCCCTCTCATTAAATAGAAATAATTTTGGTTCCTAATTGACCTAAAACGGGGAAGGTTTATTCTGATTTCATGTCAGAGAGTGAGAAAAACCTGCAGATGGAGCTTCATATAGAGTGGATGGAAACTGCTGGTTTCAACTGTAGGTATTGAACTTAACTAAAGAAGCGTTATATTGGTCAAAGCTAATGTTCCGCCCCTACTAAAATCCCTCCAATATGAACTTGACAGAATATCACGAGTGGAGAATCCATACAGGAGGATTATATTGCCCAAACTTTTATAATTTTTTTATGTTGAAACAAAAGGTTTGCCTTAATATAACATTTTCCACATTCTGTGTGACTTCTCTCAATAAAATGCACATTTTCTGTTTATGTCCTTCTCTAATGAGTTTTGATTTATCTTTAAAAGATATCCCACATTCTGAACATTACAGCTTCCCTCCTTTGTGAATTCTAGCATGTCTAACAAGATGTGCTTTCTCTGTAAAATATTTCCCACATTCAGAACATGAAAAGTGTTTCTCTCCTGTGTGAATTCTCTCATGTCTAACAAGATGTGTTCTATCTGTAAAAGATTTACCACATTCAGAACATGAAAAGGGCTTCGCTCCTGTGTGAATTCTCTCATGTCTAACAAGATGTGTTCTATCTGGGAAAAAATTTACACATTCAACACGAAGGGTTTTTTCCTGTGTGATTCCTCAGTCCTAATAAGAAGTGTTCTATCGTAAAGATTTATCCATTCAGAACACGAGAAAGGCTTTTCTCCTGTGTGGATTCTCTCATGTCTACTAAGATGTGTTCTATCTGTAAAAGATTTATCACATTCAGAACACGAGAAAGGCTTTTCTCCTGTGTGGATTCTCTCATGTCTACTAAGATGTGATTTTTTTGGAAACCGTATTCCACATTCTGAACAAGAAAAAGGCTTATCTCCTGTGTGAATTCTCTTATGTCTAACCAGACTTGATATCCGTGTAAAAGATTCCCCACATTCTGAACATGAAAACGGCTTCTCTCCTGTGTGAAATCTCTCATGTATAACAAGATATGCTTTATCTGTAAAAGATTTCCCACATTCAGAACAAGAAAAGGGCTTCTCTCCTGTGTGAATTCTCTCATGTATAATTAGATGACGTTTCTCTCGAAAACATTTCCCACATTCAGAACATGTGAAAGGCTTTTCTCCTGTGTGGATTCTCTCATGTCTAACAAGATGTGATTTATTTGGAAACCATTTTCCACATTCTAAACATGAAAAAGGCTTCTCACCTGTGTGAATTATCTCATGTATAACCAGACTTGATTTCTCTGTAAAAGTTTTCGCACATTCTGAACAAGAAAAAGGCTTCTCTCCTGTGTGAACACTCTTATGTCTAACCAGACTTAATATCCATGTAAAAGATTTCCCACATTCTAAGCAGGAGAAAGGCTTCTCTCCTGTGTGAGTTCTCTTGTGTTTAACCAGACTTGATTTAAGTGTAAAAGATTTCCCACATTCAGAACATGAAAAAGGCTTCTCTCCTGTGTAAATTCGCTCAAGTTTAACTAGACTTGCTTTCTCTGTAAAAGATTTCCCACATTCTGAACATGAAAGTGCTTCTCTCTGAATGTATTTCTGTTCGCTCATGTTTAACTAGACTTGCTTTCTCTGTAAAAGATTTCCCACATTCTGAACATGAAAAAGGCTTCTCTTCTGTGTGAATTCTCTCATGTCTAACTAGACTTGATTTAATTGTAAAAGATTTTCCACATTCTGAACATGGAAAAGGATTCTCCCCTGTGTGAATTCTCTTATGTGTAACTAGATGTGACTTTTTTGGAAACTGCTTCCCACACCCTGAACATGATTGTTGCTTCTCTCCTGTATGACTTTCCTCATGTTCATCATTATCTGATTTATGGGTAAAGCATTTTCCACATTCTGAACATAAGTATGGCTTCTCCGTGGTCTGAATTCTTCTGTGAGTAACAAGGCTTGGCTGTTTTGTAAACAGTTTACCACATTGCAACCATTTTCCCTCTTTTTGGCCTGCACTTGTGGTAACCTTTCTGGGATCAGAAGGTTCTTCGTGACTTGGTGGATTATATGACAGGTTTGCACTTGTGCCAACCATCAAAGCTGGCTCAGGAGAAGGTTCCTCATGATTGGGGAGATTAGTTGATGGGTCTGTTCTGTGATGTCCTCGATGAACATTGTGGTTTTCTCCTGAGGCATGCGGTGTGATATCTTCTTCTACTTTATAACTTATTGATGACATGCAGTTTCCTTCAGAGATCTTTCAGAATAGTTCTGTTAAAAAGATTTTAAGATGATTTTTCTTTATTTAAAACCCCAAAAGAGAAACATTTTAAACATTCCGTTTAGGCGGGAAAACTCCTGTACCTTTATTCATTTATTTTGGGCAAAGCTAGAACCGAACCCAGCAGGAGCACTTATTATGACCACTTCCAACTTCACGTAGCTCATGCAGGAATTTCCTGTGGTGCGCTGGCTTGCTAGGTATGTAAGGTGTGATAGGCTGTCTACACACATATAACTCACGGCTGTTACGAGTATAAGGGGCGATTTATTAGAGTTGCGAAAAGGGTTGTTTATTGGATTTCCTATTTTATGATTTGTTGGGGGCTGCAATGTGGAAAGTGTAGTGTGAGTGGAGAAATAAGACACAGAAACTGCGCCGCTCCATGCGCCATTGATGGCAGATGTAAACGATGGCTAAGAAGGTGCATGAGGGCGCAGTGACTTTCTACATGGGAGACGCGCACTCCCAAATGGCCTATGGGGGTAACCAAACATGGGTTTAATACAACAGCAAACAGTCCTGCATATGGAGCACCCTGAGCAGATGGAAGTCATTGCACTTCTGCTAACTTTACTGCATATGGCAGGGGTGCCTGCGGCCCTCCAGCTGTTGGGAAACTACAACTCCCATCATGCCCACTGTTATAGATTATACAAATGCATGATGGGAGTTGTAGTTTCCCAACAGCTGGAGGGCCGCAGTTTGACACTTGTGGCGTATGGGATCCTGGCAGGGCTGTGCCGTTGGTAAGCTAAAGCTCCGACTCCGCAATTTCTATGACTCCAACACCCAATTCCTGACTCCCTCATACACGGCGCATGTTTAAGCGATAACGTTACTGTAGTAAAATGGTGACATCAGGTTTTTTTTATCACCTTATCAAGCTATTTAGGTAACATAGACACTGACAAGCAAAAGGGTAACATTGGTTTGAACTTTTGACTTTCAGGCTATATATCTTACAATCCACTACAGCTTTGAACCTGAGACTCCCATAATTTTATAGACAATCATCTTAGATATCTTATATACAAATTTGACTTGAAAGTATATAGCATCCGCTCAGTTCTACAGATTCTTGTCCTGTAACTGCATTGTTACTGTTTTGCACCAAAAATTTTAATATTAATTTTTTTTTTTTTGTTAGTATTTGGTAAATCCCCCTTTGGCTTTCAGCACTGCCTAAATCCTTCTGGGCTCTGGATCAGATTCAAGCAAGTCTTGACCAAAATCTGATCCCAGGTCTCTTCTACCCAATGTTGTACAGACTGGACTTGGGTGTTAATACAGCTTTGTCTACACCTCTCCCCACAAGTGTTGTATTGGGTTGAGATCTGGGGACTGTGGAGGCCAATACAGCAACTCTACTTCATTATCATTGAACCTTTCCTTCTCCAACCTTGACGCTGGCTTCAGGTCGTTGTCCCGCTGGACACTATGTCGTCCTTCTCATACCCATAGCACGCGATGTATGAAGTAACTCCTCTTGTAGGACATTCACATATAGCCCAGCATTGAGGTCACCATGAATCCTGCTCAAGTAATCAACATCCCCATATCATCAGGCTTCTTTCACCGAACTTGACGGTTACTTCAATTTCTCAATCCGTTCCCTTCCATCCCATTTGCCCCCATCAGAGCCCGGTCTATTGACTTTCATCTCTTCGCTCCAAATCACCTGTTTCCAATCTTAAATTTTTCGCACTTTTTTGTAAACTCTTTGCCGACGCTTCTTATAACGAGATTGAAATCGTGGCTTCTTCACCGTTTTTAGAGCCATCAATCCAGACCTGTATAATGTGTGTTGCCCAGTGCTTGCATAGACGTCTGTTATCTCACTCTTACGAAGTCTTTGAGCATCTTAGCATCAGAACAGATTGACCTTGTGATGAGCGACTTGTTGAATCTGATATTTCACCTGGACGTCACCTCTTGGCTTTGGGATGGACGACTTCATTCCATATTCTTCCCGCTGTCAGGGCCTCACATGATGCAGTTCAGCAATTTTCTTGGCCCAGATAACACTGTCGATGAGCTGAATGACGCCGTTTCTCTCTTCTTGGGAAATCTTCTTCATGTTTGCTCCTCGATTTGGACCAGTGATCTTTCAATTGGGAATGAGCCTAATAACACACTGATCTATTAGGGAATGTGCGAACAGGTTGTAATTTGTAATAACAAGAAGAAAAAGATTGTCCTACCACCAGGTGCAAAACAGTAACAGTAATGCCTTAACATGACAAGAATCTGCAGAACTAAGCATATACTAAATAGCTGGATATGACTTTAGAACAAAAAACTTAAAAAAACTTTAAAAAAAATTGTAAATATGCAAAGCACTGCAGGAAGTGGGAAAAAACAGTTTTCAACAAAACCGTCCTGAGTAACATTTGTGGAGTCTCTGGATTTGTTCTGAGAAATAGATTCACCGCTATCAGATCCTTCATAGATGACCTCACATCTGATCTCATTATTTCCAGTCTAGAGAACGGCCTCTCTACACTAACTTGGAGGCAAAGAAGTGACCACAGGGGCAACATCTCTAACAATCTCAGGGTATAAAGGAATTGCCTCAGCCACAGTCAGTTTTGATGTATGGTTCATCTTCTAATTCTTTGAAAGCAGGTGAAACATTTTCTGAAATCTGGTTGATCTGTTTGCTATGAGAGCAGGAACTTCTTCCCTGCGGTAACACTTTGCCTGTTTCATGTCATCAATTAAACTCCTCATGTAATGAGGCTGAAGATATGGGAGCAGTAGCACTGGCCGGACCCACTTCCTCTTGGCCCTGCATCAAATTAACTGGACCAATTTATTATAGATTTTGGGAGTTGGTCCATTTTATAATGACTCCAACTCCTGCAAAATGGGCACTGACTCAACGACTCGTACTCCACAGCCCGGGAGCAGACGGATGTCACTGCACTTCTGATAACCCTTCTGCATATGGGGCCCTGGAGCAAACAGATGTCACTGAACCACTGCAAACTGTACTGTGTATGGGGCTGCGGAGCAGATGAATGTCACTGCACCTCTACTAAGCCTACTGTGCATGGGCCCCGGGTCAGACAGATGTCACCACATCTCTACTAACCAAGCTGCCTCAGCAGAAAAAGCTTCAGTTTTCTTGACAGCATCAGAAGTGAACCTCTGCTGATTGGCAAATGGTTGTTTTCTTTGATCAGTCACATTTTGTGCTTCATGGAGTGGATGGACATTGGCATGTCAGGTGAGAAACAGAGAAAAAACACCCTGCAACCATTGCTGGAAGAACACAAGCTGGTTGGGGCAGCATTATGGTCTGGAGATAGTTTTCGGGACCATCTCTGGGTCACTCACCCATGTGCAAGGCGTCTTCACCCGATTTGGGTATGAATCCATCCTTGTAGATCCTGTACACCTATACTAGAATATTGGTTGAAGGAGCATGACCAAGACTTCCAAGTACTACCCTAAACCTTTATTTCCCGGACCCCAATTGAGCCTGTGTGAGGGTCTCTGGATTGTGCTGTTAGCTCTATGGAGCCTCCAGTAGTTGTGGGATGCAGTTGGCTCCAAATCCCTGTGACAACCTACCAGGACCTTATGGAGTCACTCACCGCCTGTCTCGCTGCTGTCTGTGCAGCACACAACGGTCTCGCTGGAGATAATGATGGGACTCACTGTGTGTATTTCTCATTACTTTCACTCCTTACAGTGAGAACCTGCCTGTGTGACTGCAGCCTTATAAATCCTTGTATAACGCTGTAACGTATCAGTGACACAGACCAGGATTCTGCTCTACACTCACTCATCACTTTTATCACATAAACCTGGACTTGATAAGATTCTGAGACGCACAACCTTGTCTGACAATCAGGTCTGTCCTCTGCCCACACATCTGGCCCTTCAATACCAATGGGGCAGCACTTTAATACAGTGGACACCATCTGGTTAGTGACAATCTCATCATGGCTATAACCAGATCATCATGATGCTAGTAGTTAAATGTTGTACCGTGTTAGCCATAGAAAGTAGTAGAAGAGTGAAGAAATCAGGCGATACCTTCTAGAGGTAACTGAGTATATTTGATGGTGAGCTTTCGAGAGAACTAGCTGTCTTCTTCAGACATGGTGTTATACAACAAACTGAAAAATCACAGACTTTTTATACACAATAGACATGGATCTTCAAAGGTACTTAGAATCATTAAAAATAACAAAATGTAATGTAAGTAGAGAAGTTATTTACAACAGGTCAAGAAATAAACAGTCTGGAAACTTGTGAGGCATGACAGAGGGGTTGGTAATTATTTCTCTTATCTCTTTGCTATCAGGGGTGATTTGTTGCCCTCACAGTTCATAGATAGTGTGACATGAAGCTGCTATGAATATTCAATCCATTCTGCAGAGTTTTAAATTTTTGCATTAACTTATATTCCTATTTCATCCTCTCCCTCTGTGTCTTAAAATGTCCCATTAAGACTGTAACCTGCAAATCTTCCATGGAGTGATTTTTTCCAGAGAAATGTGCGGCCACTGACAGATCAGTTCTGGTTGTTAATGGTGAATCTGTGTGAATTCTTGCGCTGACTGAGTCTCTGCCCTGTTTCCCCACCACAGGCCTCTATGTTGGGGAAACAGGGCAGAGACTCAGTCAGCGCAAGAATTCACACAGATTCACCATTAACAACAGCAGAACAGATCTGCCAGTGACCGCACAATTCCCTGGAGAAAACCACTCCATGGAAGATTTGCAGGTTATGGTCTTAATGGGACACAGAGGGAGAGGAAGAAATGGGAATATAAGTTAATGCAAAAATTTAAAACTCTGCAAAATGGATTGAATATTCATAGCAGCTTTATATCACATTATCTATGAACTGTTAGGGCAACAAATCACCCCTGATAGCAAAGATATAAGAGAAATAATTACTGATCCCTCCTGTCATGCCTCACAAGTCTCCAGACTGTTTATTTATTAACCTGTTGTAAATAACTGCTCTACTTATATTGCATTTTGTTATTTTTAAGGATTCTAAGTTCCTTTGAAGACCCATGTCTTTTGTGTATAAAAAGTCTGTGATTTTTCAGTTTGTTGTATAACACCATGTCTGAAGAAGAGAGCTAGTACTCTCGAAAGCTCACCATCAAATATACTCAGTTACCTCTAGAAGGTATCGCCTGATTTCTTCACTCTTCTACAGATCATCATGAGACAAAGTGCACATCTCCAGCTGTTCTTATGGACGGGACGATGAGGTCTGTATGGACTAACGGCTGCAGTCACCAGGTCTCCACGTTATAGAGCATCTCTAGGATGTGGTGGAAGAGACAGAGTGAGGTTTTCCATCAGAATCTGTAATAAAGGTTTCCAGGACCTTGTTGGGTTCCATTCACTAAGAATTCAGGCTGTTCTAGGATCCCTGAAGAAACCTCTGAATTCATTACTACTTACCCGTGGTCACATCTTCTGGGATCTCCTCCTTCACGTCACTCATCCTCGGCTCATCGCTCCTCATCTTCTCTTCTTCAGCCTCCACTTTAGTATCAGTCAGATCTTCACCCTGATGTGACACATGGAACAATTCGGGCAATACACTACGTCGAAATCCCTAAAGAAGCATTTATGCTATCTATCATACATGAAAAAAACTTTGAGACTCTCGGTTCACATATCATGATCAGAACATGTTTAAGCTGCCCACGACTTCAACGTGGTCTCAAATCGGGCAGCCTATCCTATCTTTACCTCTCAATCGAGCCAATCAGGCCTCTCACTGGGTCACCGACCCTCCATTATTCAGAGAGAAAAAATAAAAAACACCCAACCTGCAAAGCTGCCCTTCTTATGACAGCCTGTGAGAGTGGGCGGGGACAGAAACCCAAAATGGAGGCACCCCTTCCTTCCATATAGGTTAAAATCAATGTACACCAAGTATAACGTATGTTTCTGCACACAAAAACATTTCTGAAAAAACGTATGCAAACCTGGGTGCCACTGGCAGGGCTGCGGCACACATGTAATTATACATGTAACCACACAGACCGCCACCCGCGGCACACTTCTGCAAAAAGGGCAATACATACGTGGAAATCCCTAAAGAAGCATTTATGCTATCTATCATACATGAAAAAACTTTGAGACTCTCGGTTCAAATATCATGATCAGAAAATGTTTAAGCTGCCCACGACTTCAACGTGGTCTCAAATCGGGCAGTCCTATCCAATCTATACCTCTCAATCGAGACAAACAGGCCTCTCACTGGGTCACCGACTCCATTATTCAGAGAGAAAAAATAAAAAACACCCAACCTGCAAAGCTGCCCTTCTTATGACAGCCTGTGAGAGTGGGCGGGGACAGAAACCCAAAATGGAAGCACCCCTTCCTTTCCATATAGGTTAAAATCAATGTACACCAAGTATAACGTATGTTTCTGCACACAAAAACATTTCTGAAAAAAACGTATTCAAACCTGGGTGCCTGGCAGGGCTGCGGCACACATGTAAATTATACATGTACACACACAGACCGCCACCAGCGGCACACTGCTGCAAAAAGGGCAATACACTACGTCGAAATCCCTAAAGAAGCATTTATGCTATCTATCATACATGAAAAAACTTTGAGACTCTCGGTTCACATATCATGATCAGAACATGTTTAAGCTGCCCACGACTTCAACGTGGTCTCAAATCGGGCAGTCCTATCCTATCTTTACCTCTCAATCGAGCCAATCAGGCCTCTCACTGGGTCACCGACCTCCATTATTCAGAGAGAAAAAATAAAAAACACCCAACCTGCAAAGCTGCCCTTGGCCCGATTGAGAGGTAAAGATAGGATAGGACTGCCCGATTTGAGACCACGTTGAAGTCGTGGGCAGCTTAAACATGTTCTGATCATGATATGTGAACCGAGAGTCTCAAAGTTTTTTCATGTATGATAGATAGCATAAATGCTTCTTTAGGGATTTCGACGTAGTGTATTGCCCTTTTTGCAGAAGTGTGCCGCTGGTGGCGGTCTGTGTGTGTACATGTATAATTACATGTGTGCCGCAGCCCTGCCAGTGGCACCCAGGTTTGCATACGTTTTTTCAGAAATGTTTTTGTGTGCAGAAACATACGTTATACTTGGTGTACATTGATTTTAACCTATATGGAAAGGAAGGGGTGCTTCCATTTTGGGTTTCTGTCCCCGCCCACTCTCACAGGCTGTCATAAGAAGGGCAGCTTTGCAGGTTGGGTGTTTTTTATTTTTTTCTCTCTGAATAATGGAGGTCGGTGACCCAGTGAGAGGCCTGATTGGCTCGATTGAGAGGTAAAGATAGGATAGGACTGCCCGATTTGAGACCACGTTGAAGTCGTGGGCAGCTTAAACATGTTCTGATCATGATATGTGAACCGAGAGTCTCAAAGTTTTTTCATGTATGATAGATAGCATAAATGCTTCTTTAGGGATTTCGACGTAGTGTATTGCCCTTTTTGCAGAAATGTGCCGCTGGTGGCGGTCTGTGTGTGTACATGTATAATTACATGTGTGCCGCAGCCCTGCCAGTGGCACCCAGGTTTGCATACGTTTTTTCAGAAATGTTTTTTGTGTGCAGAAACATACGTTATACTTGGTGTACATTGATTTTAACCTATATGGAAAGGAAGGGGTGCTTCCATTTTGGGTTTCTGTCCCCGCCCACTCTCACAGGCTGTCATAAGAAGGGCAGCTTTGCAGGTTGGGTGTTTTTTATTTTTTCTCTCTGAATAATGGAGGTCGGTGACCCAGTGAGAGGCCTGATTGGCTCGATTGAGAGGTAAAGATAGGATAGGACTGCCCGATTTGAGACCACGTTGAGAGTGGGCAGCTTAAACATGTTCTGATCATGATATGTGAACCGAGAGTCTCAAAGTTTTTTCATGTATGATAGATAGCATAAATGCTTCTTTAGGGATTTCCATGTAGTGTATTGCCCTTTTTGCAGGAGTTTGCCGCTGGTGGCGGTCTGTGTGTGTACATGTATAATTACATGTGTGCCGCAGCCCTGCCAGTGGCACCCAGGTTTGCATACGTTTTTTCAGAGATGTTTTTGTGTGCAGAAACATACGTTATACTTGGTGTACATTGATTTTAACCTATATGGAAAGGAAGGGGTGCTTCTATTTTGGGTTTCTGTCCCCGCCCACTCTCACAGGCTGTCATAAGAAGGACAAGCTTTGCAGGTTGGGTGTTTTTATTTTTTCTCTCTGAATAATGGAGGTCGGTGACCCAGTGAGAGGCCTGATTGGCTCGATTGAGAGGTAAAGATAGGATAGGACTGCCCGATTTGAGACCACGTTGAAGTCGTGGGCAGCTTAAACATGTTCTGATCATGATATGTGAACCGAGAGTCTCAAAGTTTTTTCATGTATGATAGATAGCATAAATGCTTCTTTAGGGATTTCCACGTAGTGTATTGCCCTTTTTGCAGAAGTGTGCCGCTGGTGGCGGTCTGTGTGTGTACATGTATAATTACATGTGTGCCGCAGCCCTGCCAGTGGCACCCAGGTTTGCATACGTTTTTTCAGAAATGTTTTTGTGTGCAGAAACATACGTTATACTTGGTGTACATTGTTTTTAACCTATATGGAAAGGAAGGGGTGCTTCCATTTTGGGTTTCTGTCCCCGCCCACTCTCACAGGCTGTCATAAGAAGGGCAGCTTTGCAGGTTGGGTGTTTTTTATTTTTTCTCTCTGAATAATGGAGGTCGGTGACCCAGTGAGAGGCCTGATTGGCTCGATTGAGAGGTAAAGATAGGATAGGACTGCCGATTTGAGACCACGTTGAAGTCGTGGGCAGCTTAAACATGTTCTGATCATGATATGTGAACCGAGAGTCTCAAAGTTTTTTTCATGTATGATAGATAGCATAAATGCTTCTTTAGGGATTTCGACGTAGTGTATTGCCCTTTTTGCAGAAATGTGCCGCTGGTGGCGGTCTGTGTGTGTACATGTATAGTTACATGTGTGCCGCAGCCCTGCCAGTGGCACCCAGGTTTGCATACGTTTTTTCAGAAATGTTTTTGTGTGCAGAAACATACATTATACTTGGTGTACATTGATTTTAACCTATATGGAAAGGAAGGGGTGCTTCCATTTTGGGTTTCTGTCCCCGCCCACTCTCACAGGCTGTCATAAGAAGGGCAGCTTTGCAGGTTGGGTGTTTTTTATTTTTTCTCTCTGAATAATGGAGGTCGGTGACCCAGTGAGAGGCCTGATTGGCTCGATTGAGAGGTAAAGATAGGATAGGACTGCCCGATTTGAGACCACGTTGAAGTCGTGGGCAGCTTAAACATGTTCTGATCATGATATGTGAACCGAGAGTCTCAAAGTTTTTTCACACATGGAACAATTCAGCACAGCAGACAGATCGACATAAGAGACCCCCAAATATCTATGAGCCCATCTGTGACTGCAGGAGGTCCACACCCCGTATACAGATTGTGTATAGGGCTCATCTACCTGAGGATTCCCGGGGACGTCCATCTCTTCTGCTTCATCCTCAACCTTTACCCCTTAAGGATCAGGGTTTTTTTTTTTGGTGACACGTTCGTTTTTCCCTCCTCGCCTTCCCAGAGCCATAACTTTTTTATTTTTCCACCTACATAGACACATGAGGGCTTTTATTTTGCGGGACAAGATGTACTTTCTAATGGTGTTATTCACTATACTATAGAATATACTGGGAAACCGCAAAAAAATTCCAAGTGGGACAAATTGTGAAAAAAAAAGTATTTTCGCCATGTTTGCGGGGGTTTTGCTTTTACGGCGTTCAATCTTCGGTAAATATAATGTGTTATCTGTATTCTACAGGTTGATACGCATCCGGCAATACCAAACATGTAGGGTTTCCGTTATGTTTTGGTACCGTAAAAAAATTCCAAACATTTTCTATTTTTGAAATTTGCGCCACGGCGCCATTTTGTGCGACTAATAACTTTTTTGTACTAACACCCATGGACATCAGTGAGGGGGCATAGGGGGCATTTTTTGCGGGCTTAATTGTACTTTTTATGGCTAGCAGTTTGGAATGCTTGTGACTTTTTTGATCATTTTTATTCCATTTTTTGAGTGACGTAAAATGACCAAAAAACGCAATTTTGGCGTTTGGAATTTATTTTCTTTTACGGTGTTCAGCGTACGGAATAAATTATGTTATATTTTTATAGATCTGACTTTTTCGGATGCGGCGATACCAAATATGTGTAACTTTTTTATTATTTTAATGATTTTATTTGTAAATTGGGGAAAGGGGGGTGATTTGAAATTTCAATACTTTTTTTTTTTTTGTACTTTAAAACTTTATTTTTTTTACTGTAACATTTAGTCCCCCTATGGTGCTTGACCACTAGGTGGCGCGATTGTTAATACAACCTAATGCAGTGCATAGGCAATGCATTAGGGTGTACAAAGATGGCGGTTTCCCCACTTCCTGTCTGCGGACAGAAGTGGGGCAAACCGGCCAGGGTAAGTGACGGGAGCCTTCACAAGGCTCCCCCACCACCATGCCCAGTCGTCGGACCGATGACCGTACCGATCGGTGCGCGGCACCGATCGCCATTCACTCAGACGCCGCGGCCATCTTTGCCGCGATGTCTGATGGGTAAAACAGCGCCAGCGGGCGGATCCACCCGCCGGCGCTGTTACTGCCAGGTGTTAGTGGCGATTAGCCGCTAACACCCGGCGGCTGTGCAGGGGGGGTCGCGGCGCGACCCCCCTGCAAAGCCCCTTAGCGGCCCTGGGACATACTGATACGCCCAAGGTCGTTAAGGGGTTAATATCAAATTTTCCCCCTAAAGAGACAAAACCAGTGAAATAAGTGCAGGTTGTTCCATTCTGATCATATTAGGGGAGCCTTCAGCTCCCTCTACCTGGTGATTCTCTGGGACATTTCCCTCTGGACAGTCCTGGGAATACAGAGGACGGGGACATCTCTCTGCTGGATTTCTCCTACTGGATCCATCTGTAGGGAGCACACAGTGACGGATACATGAGCTGCGGTATATCTGTCTATATATCATATATGTCTCATCAACTTCAATTCTATGAGAAGATGAGATAGAGAGACTAGTTTCTGGGTGACAACACTCTTTGCTGTGTCTTATCTCCTCTCACCTTGTGATGTCAGCGGCCGGTGATCCTCCATCATGACCTCCTGGTACAGATCCCTGTGTCCTTCTATGTACTCCCACTCCTCCATGGAGACATAGACAGCGACATCCTGACACCTTATAGGAACCTGACAACACAAGGATCCATCATCATCCAGACCCATCATCCCCTGTGTTATATATAATGTCTCAGCATTCCCCTCATCTCTCATCATCCAGACCCATGATCCCCTGTGTTATGTATAATGTCCCAGAATCCCCCTCACCTCTCCAGTCAACAGCTCAGTGATCCTGGTGGTCAGGTCTAGAATCTTCTGTATCAGTGAATGAGGTGGAGGCTCGGGGCTCTGGGTGCTGCTCCATCCTCCTGACACACGGGGGGCCACACACTCCCCAGATGACTTCTTCACTACTGTGTAATCCTGTGTATGGGGAGACACTGATCACTACATAGATTCTAAGAACCCCTCACCTTTCCCATCATTCACCTGTTACTGATAGAGAGAAGAGCGAGGTCATGTGGGACTCTCACCTCTCCAGTTACCAAGTAGATAATCTCCAGGGTGAGGTCTAATATCCCGGTGGCCCTGAGGTCTCCACACATGTCCATCCTTGGGGGTCATTGATGAAAAGGGCCACTGTCTTTTGCTGCGAGAGTCCTGGACCTGAGGAACCTGAAGAAGACAAGGAGGATTGAGAGTAAGATCACACGCTATATACATCTCTTATATGTGTGTGTGTGTATACATATATATATATATATATATGATTAGGTAGAGGGGTGGTCGTCTCCTGGGTAGACGGGCACTGGTCAGCGGGCACAGATTGTCCAAACGACAAGAGAAGTTTGTTTAAAACGGACCGCAGCCAGTTTTATCGTCAGTTTGTGGTATAACAAAAACAAAACAAACAAAGCAAATCCTATGCCTGTCCGGCTCTAACTAAAGATTAGGAATACCTCTCTATCACAGTGCTGGCCTAATA
This sequence comes from Phyllomedusa bahiana, assembly GCA_025379985.1. NCBI lineage: Eukaryota > Metazoa > Chordata > Amphibia > Anura > Hylidae > Phyllomedusa > Phyllomedusa bahiana. The sequence goes on from JAODAL010019615.1 coordinate 50,373, forward strand.
CCAGTCACCATATCATAACAGCAAGATCATACCACAAGAAAGTTCTCTCACAGGCTCTTGGCAGATAATCTGTTCCCAGGCTGAGAGACTGTGTGTCTGCAGCTCTGGCCTTATGAGTCGGACACACCTGGGCCTAATTAGACAGCCCAAGACCCGGACTGCCCAGGTGGAGTGGGACCCACCCTCGCCACCCCACTCCAGCAAACCAGCCCTTGCAAATGGGTTTTACTAAACCCTAAAAAAGAGATCTTTTAGATCTCTGACACTTCTTATTCTGGTTGCTGTTTACCTGGCAGACCTTAGGAATCTTGGGCAGACATACCGTCCCTCTATTACCAGTCCAGAAACTCTGTCACAACATATGTTATATATAACAAGCATGGTATACATATATATATACTAAATATATATATATATATATATATATATATATATATATATATATATATATATATACACATATATATATATATATATATATATATATATATATACATATATATATAAATACTATAAATTATATAATATATATAATATAATATACATACATACATGAAGAGCTGACCCTTTGATACGGCTTGAATATCAGTGTAATTTTGGTGCCCTAAAATAACTCAACACAGTCATCAATATTTAAACCTTTGGCAACAAAAGTGAGTGCACCCCTAGGTGAAAATGGACAAAATGTGCCCAATTTGTCATTTTTCCTTCACAGGGTCATGTGACTTGTTAGTGTTATTATCAGGTTAGTATCAGGGAGCAGGTGTAGTAAATTTATTGTTATTGCTCTCACACTCTCTGTGAATACTGGTCACTGGAAGTTCAATCTGGCGCCCCATGGAAAAAAAAAAAAAACCTGTCTGGGGATCTGAAAAAAAGAATGGTTGCTCTACATAAAGAAGGTCGAGGCTACAAGAAGATGTCAACACCCTGACACTGAGCTGCAATGCGGTGGCCAAGACCATACAGGGGTAGAGATGAGTGATCACTAAAAAAATCTAGGTTGAGCCGATTGCCGAGATGAAAGAAAATCGTGTTGATTTCGATCTCGATCAATCGCCGATTCCCATTAAAGTCAATGGGACAAGATGATCAGGTTAATTTTTATACCTACACAGGTGAGGAGAAGCTGGAATTAACAGTTAACTGGATACGTAGAACAACTTAATGAAGACAATTTGGCTCTAAAGAGTCACAGAAAAAAATTCACAGGCTAAAATAATTAATTCCTTTCAATGGTTAACTGAAAAGACGAGGACAGCATATCCACAGCAGGTACAGCGGCAGCAGCAGCTGCTACGGGGCCCCTTTGACACATAAGAAGACGTCGGTATCGGCACATGGTAACTGGCAGGAGCCTCCTATCACTTTTTGCACCAGGGCCCAAGGACATGTCATATATGTGGTGGCAGCAAGAACATCCCAACGTGGAACATGGAGGTTCAGCTGGCAGGGGCAAAGTTATAGGGGGTGCAGTGGTAACCAGGGCTGCCATCAGTCATCTATCAACCGTTTCAGGGCCCCATGCAGCTAAATCAAAATGGGCTTCTACCCATTACTACTTCCTATTTTTAACATATTACTGGGCCCCTTTGTTAATTAGGGCAACTGACAGGAGTACTGCCCTATTGGCATCCCTGGCATCCCTTTTACAGAAGCCTGATCCCAAAACCATCAAAAATGACCTTTTGGACACTCAGAATAAAATTTGCATGAAGAAATTAGTATTTGGAATAAGATTTTTTTCAATAGGATAATTGAATTTTTTCAATGTGGAATGTGTACTTCACATTGTAAAGAAGATGTGCTACAGTTTACTAGTCGGTGACTTCGGCAACCGGTTCAACAAAATCGTCAGAGATCCACGCTTGATTTATTTTGATAAATGTCAAACAATCTACATTGTGAGGGGAAAGATGGATACCTTTGTCAGTTATCACCCCACCAGCTGAAGGTGCGTTCAGAGATAACGCTGACTGCTGGGCAGGATAAAACTTCTATGGCGTGCCGAGCAAGCTCAGGCCATGCATCCAGTTTGGACAACCAGAAGTCGATTAGGTTCGGACCAAGTCTGAAAACATTGGGGTAGAGCCGCAGGTAGTCATGGACCATGGTCTTAAGGCGGTCTCTGTGTCTGAATGCTGCCCTGCCTTACAAAATGTTGGTGAGGTGGTAAATAATGATGTCACATTTACCAGTGGGCTTCTGAACTGCCTGTGCTGTTGCTACGGCTATTTCCCATTCTACGCGGGCAGTTTCGGAGGTTACACGTGATTTAGAAAACATGAAAAGAACAACAGAACTGATTGGTCAAAGAGCCCTGTCTCAAATTCCTGCTTTCTGTCAATTTGCGGGGGGTGAAGGAATTTTGCTGATTTTTGATTTGAAACATGGCAAGGAGGGGGGGCCGCCCCGTAATTGTTCAATTTGATTGTCTTGTGCTGGATCATGTTGCAGCTAGTAGCATCCAACACTCGTGTGGGTGCTGCGGGTTTTTCCCAACCCTTCGGGGGGCCTAAGCGGTCCTCCTCCTTTTCCTGAAATCTGTGCCAACTTCTTCCCCACAAAAGGGAAATCGGAAAAGAAGTGCCCACCCTCCCATCATTTTCCCCCACTTCCTCTGCTGAGCGTCACCACACCCCGGCTCCCTCAGCGCTGTACTCTGTGAGCTGAAGTGCCGTCCTGCACCACCCCTAAACCCCCAAACACTCCCTAAAAAAGACCTAAAATTTGGGAAACAGTCGGGCCTTCTATACCCTTGATAGTAATTTCCTGTTCCACATTGTATCCTTCCTCCTCACCCATCACTGCTAGACCTGCTCCCGCAGAATGCTAACACTTGTTCCCCCAGAAAAAATTTCAACACAACGGTCATGCGACAATTTGCATTTTCCGACTCCATTTTGGTGGCATCTTCAAAACTGGCAAGTATGGTGCAAAAATCTTTCACCCCCCTCCATCCTATGGCTCAACACTCTGAGGTCTGCCCACTGCTTGTCGCCCAGGGACCTTCATACTGCAAATGGCATTTGCTGCTGCCCAATCGTTGGGCATATGGAGGGGGGAATTCCACGTTTTGCCACGTCAAAAATTTAGACAGTTGGCAGGGAGGCCAGATCATGGCAATGCTCCCCAGTTTGCTGAAGCAGGGGGGAAACCCCCAAAGTGTCGCTCAGACCTGGGCCCTTTCCCTCAGAACAGTCAAGTCCAGTAGAGCAGAAAAATTTTTTGAAAAACCCCAGTTCATGACAGTGCCAGGAAGGGAGTCGCAAGTTCCCGATATTAAGGGCAAGGGTTTTTTCCCGTTGTTGCACCCCCCCTTGCCTGGCCCAGGTTTTAGCCCCCACCCAAAATGGTCGGTCTCAGTGAGCAAGGTGTCCACAGCTCTTACCGTGTGTTGACAGTATCCAAGACACTTAATTTAAACAGGGCCCTGGTTTTCTTTGGACATGCTGCTCCCCTGTGGGGTTGGGGAGGGAAAACCTGCACCATCCCAGCAGGGGAAGGTGTCCCCCGGGCCCCGAGACCCACCATCATCCCCAGAGACTTATCACAAAACCCCCGGAGAGTCAGTGAGATGTAATGCCCTTCTGTCCATGTGTCTTTTTATGAGATGGACTTTGGTGGAACAAATGCAGCCAAGACGGGAGTTTTTTTCTGCCACGGACTTCCCAGGGCAGGAACAGTTTTTTGGGCAAAAAAATGCCTGCTCGCATCTGTATTGGGGCATGCCAGGGCCTGATGGGGTGGAACCCATCTGTGCCACCAGGTGGAAAGGTAACTTTTCCCAAAGGCCAAAAGCCTGGAAATGCGACTTCAGATTTTTTGGTGGTTGGGTTTCAAGGTTTTTTATGCTCCCCACACCTGGGTACACGAAGGGTGGCTACCAGACGGCCGGTTACGCTGTGCGGGCAAACTGGGGGAAAGGGAAAAAGGGGAGGTGTGTTTCTCGGTTTGGGGGGGGGTGAGAATCGGGCCAACAATGTTGGGGCTGGGGTAGTGCTTGCTATGCTGCTCTGGCACATCGGCAGCAGAGGACCTCTTGTCTGGAAGGGGGGGAGGGGAGGGCCCCGGGGTGTCAAGTGGATGGAAGCCCCGGACCTGGTGGCCTTTTTTTCCCAATGAAATCCTCCCCGTAATTCAGGTTTTGATGCATTGCCTGTTATGTTCGTGGTTAAACGATTTAGATTTTTTCCTCTACTGATGGTTTACAGCAAATCCGGCATTTGTCGTCGGTCAGTGCTTTGGGCTTTATGGAAAAAGGCCTAGGCTTCCAGGGCCTGGACCTCTTCGACGGGGAAAATTAGTGCAGTGTTCCCCTGCCACCATGACCATGGTGGGGATTAATGTCACGGACTTTTGACCACCTTTTCCCTTTTTGAGGCCGACCCGATTGATACTCTCCATCATCAAACCCCCTCCCCTGATGAGGCCCTCGAAGCAACTGCTGATGAAAAGACCCATTCGATCCCCAATTCTCATTAAATAACATGCAGACAACTCAAAGCCAGTCAGAACTGGAGTGGGGCCCTAAAAAAATGTATTTGCAAAATTTTTTTGAAAAAATAGAAATTACTACTAAATTTCTAAGCCCCTCTATGCGAAAAAAAAAAAAGACATTTTTAAAAAAAAATGCCAACCTATATGGATTGGAGAGCTTAATATAAACATTTTGTGGTGAATAATTTCTGTCTTGCACGCAGAAATTTTGCAACTTTCAAAATCGCAAATTTTTTCCCAAATTTTTATGAAATTTGATATTTTTCACAAACAAACAAGGGTTGTATGGTAAAAATTTCTTACTAACAAAGTACAATGTGTCACGAGAGAACAATCTCTGAATCACATGAATAGGAAAAGTGTCAAAATTTTTCTCACATAAATTGACACATGTTTTTATTTCAAAAATAGGGCGTCCCGGGGAAAGGTCAAAACAGGTGGGCCTAAGGGGGTTAAAATTCACGGTTCCTACTCAGGGACATAAGGTGATGTCCCCCTTATAAAGCCCTAGCAATCAGTCAAATTTTTGTGTCTAATGAATTGTGCAGCAAATTAAAAAAGTTTGGAGAGGGATGCCCCCTGAGTTCTGAGTACAGGAGGGTGATGTTTCTGTGTACATGAAACCCTTTTAAACAACCGGGGGAAATTTGCACAGGTGCGACCGGGTTTTCCCTTCTGGTGACATTTTGGGGGCTGTTTCCGGTTTTTACAGGGGCCAGAGGGGGGCACCTGCACCTACAGACTTGATGGGATATCTTAAATTTCCCCCACTATGGTAGAGGTCCTAAAAGGAAACAATGCCTAATTCATCCGGAGTCAAACAAATGTTAGGGAAGCTTCTGGACAAAGCTAGAAGAGGGATGGAAAGCGATGAAGGGACGCTAGGGAAGGTAGTAGGCGCTAGCTCTTCCCAGTATAGGAGTATGAGTTGCACTGAGCCACCAGTGGCAAGGGCCAGAGAGAGGGAAGGCCATGAAGATCAGGTTTGAAAGGTCCACAGTCGCATCCCCGGGGGATTTTCCATAACCTGGTCTATGACAGTCATCGCATGATAAGATTTCAAATTAGGCAATGCTAGACCTCCCAAATCCATTTTCCTTATCAAGAGAGAGGAGACCGGTCTTGGCATTTTTGATTGTCAAACGAAAGTATTAACACCTTCCTGCTGCGGCCTATTTATTTTGTTTTCATGTTCGTTTTTCCCTTCTCGCCTTACCAGAGCCATAACTTTTTTAGTTTTCTACCTACCTAAAGTAGGTAAATCAGGGCTTTTTTTGCGGGACAAGGTGGACTTTCTAATGATGTTATTCACAGAACCATAGAATATATTGGAAAACCGCAAAAAAATTCTAAGTGGGGCAAAATGTGAAAAAACCTTCTTGCATCATGTTTGGGGGAGTTTTGTTCTTACAGCATTCAATCTTCGGTATAAATGATGTGAGGTATTCTGCAGCAAATACCGCACATAAATGATTTCATTATGTTTTGATACCATAAAAAGTCCCAAACATTTTCCAATTTTTTAATTTTTGCCACAGCGCCATTTTCTGTAACCAATAACTTTTTTGTACTAACACCTATGGATGTCAGTGAGGGGCACTTTTTGCAACTGAAGTGTTTTAGAGGATGTGAAATGACCAAAAAAAGTAATTTTAGTGTTTGGAATTTTTTTCTTCTTTGGTGTTCAGCGTCCGGGATAAATGATGTTATATTTTAATAAATCGGACTTGTTTGGCGCAGCGTCTAAGGCTATGTCTACACTACAGTGGACAAAAAAAAAACCTGAAAACAAATTACTAAAAACGTTCATGAAACTGAGTGTTCTGTCCACTGCCTGTCAAAAGCAGCTGAAAAAGCGTCCGTTTTTGGCACGTTTTTCATTTTTTGGAGCGTTTGTTGAAGCGTTTTTGCTCTGCTTTTTAATGTATGCACAAATTAAGCCATTGGATGTAAACTACACCCTATAGGCGGAGTTAACATGTTAAGTAGTAACTTCCTTTAGATCACTGTAGCCATTTTAAGCACATTGTCCTTTGTGTGCTGCTGCGTGCTACTGCTTTATTAAATTTTGCACCAGATTCTTGCACCAAAATCCACAAAAACCCACATTATCTTTCCATACAGCAAGATAACTGTATTAGCGTCAAAATCTGTAAAGAAAAGGATTTTAATGCCAAAATTTTAAAAAAAATGCATTATTGCGCCACATTCCGTAAAAAATATTATTTTCAGTGTCAGAAGCGAGATCACTTTATTAGCGCCAAAATTTTTAAAGATATTGTTCTTAGCGGCGAAATCTGTAGAAAAAGGATTCTGGCGCCGAAATCCGTAAAAAAACTTATTTTTAGAGCCAGAAGCGAGATAACTTTATTAGCGCCAAAATATGTTCAGTAAAGGATTGTAGCACCAAAATCCGTAAAAAAACGGATTCTGCCGCCAAAATGCGTAAAAAACTTATTTTTAGCCCCAAAAGCGAGATAACTTTATTAGTGCCAAAATATGTTCAGATGTTGGTGGCAAAGTCCGTAAAAAACGGATTCTTTGGCCAATATCCGTAAAAAAACGTATTTTTGGTGTCAGAAGTGAGATAACTTTATTAGCTGTAACATATGTTAATAAAATGATTTTAGCACCAAAATCCGTAAAAAAAAAACGGATTCTTTGGCCAATATCCGTAAAAAAACGTATTTTTTGTGTCAAAAGCGAGATAACTTTATTAGCGCCAAAATATGTTAAGAAAAGGATTTTAGCACCAATATCCGTAAAAAACGGATTCTGGTACCAAAATCCGTAAAAAAAACGTATTTTTGGCGTCAGAAGCTAGATAACTTTACTAGCACCAAAATATGTCCAGTAAGGGATTTTAGTGGCAAAATCCGTTAAAAAAACAGATTCTGACGCCAAAATTCGTAAAAAAAACGTATTTTTAGCGCCAGAAGCGAGATAACTTTATTAGCGCCAAAATCTATAAAAAAACGGATTATGGCGCCAAAATCTATAAAAAAATGGATTTTTGCCGTCAAAAGCGAGATTACTTTATTAGCGCCAAAATATGTTAAGAAAAAGATTTTAGCACCAAAATCCGCAAAAAAAATGGATTCTGACGCCAAAATCCATAAAAAATTTATTTTTAACGAAAAATATATGAATTGCGCAAAAACAGTTAGCGGCCAAAGCATGATCATTTTATTACAAAAGGTACAAAAAAGGACACAGCAGACACTTGTATGTAAATTTGATAAGGATTAACCTTTGTTACCACCCATTATAGGTGTAACTTGGGTCTCCTGGGAAGGTTTTCATTGAAAAATCGCTGCGAAAACGCACAAAAAGACGTCCAGCGCTTTCCATAGACTCCTGTAGTACATTTTCTGCTCTGGCGTTTTTTAGAACATGTTGCAAAAGACGACCAGTAAAAAAAAAAACGAGCAGAAAAAAGAAGCTCAGTGTAGACAGCAGGAGGGTTTACTATAGAGTCTATGGGAGATAATTACAGTCGTTTTTCTAGCGTTTTTAGAAAACGAAAAACGCTGAAAAAATGGACGTTTTTCTGTGCAGTGTAGACAGAGCCTAAGGGGTCAAACAGTGTGGAGTCAAGTCGGCTCCATTCTGTGCTGCAGAACAGAAATAGGTAAAGTTCTGAAAAAATATAACATTTTGGGCAATATAATTATCCTGTATAATAGATTCTGCTTAGTCAGGAATTCCATATTCTAAGTTCATGTTGGAGGGACATTTGAAGGGGAGAAAAGTTAGTTTAGGCCAATAAAGTGCATTTTTGGTAAGTCTGATACCTAGATAGAAAATATCAGATGTTAGGAATGTGACAAAAGTCACCCCACAGTCCTTGTAACTTCACCTCAGCTCCCCCACTGCTCACCACATGTCAGTGAGGAAGCACTCAATTAAGCTAGAGCCAAATTCCCTCAATTTAGATGGAAGACCTGTCAGCTCCTAATCCAGATAGGAAACCAACCTATCAGGGAGTCTGAACCTTAAAGTTTCCTCACTAGTTTCATTAGCAGCTTGGCTAGGGCCAGGCAAAGTATCAAAGGAGATTTGACAGACACCAAGTGCCGAAGGACCATAAAGAACTATGAAATAACCACGCTTCACAAGCACACCCCAGTTTCATATTTTTAAATATGAAAGTGTCCCACACGCATAGCTGTCACTCCCTCGTTTGTAGGGTCAGGGAGAAACAGGAAACTGGTACCAAGACAGCACACCGACCCATTGTCTCTATTGGAAGGTGGAGTATATGCACCAGCAGGCCACGAGCTTCATACAGGACCAAAGCCACATTTACCCTCCATGTGTGCCATACGTCAGGCTAACATAAGGTAACTAAACACATCTTGCTGCCTCTTTTGTCTCTACCCATTTCCTATTTGTATTTGCACCTCTGACCATTATATGTATAGCTGTATCCCCTATGTATATATTGTTTGTCTAGTGTGCTCCTAAGGCAATTTCACATGTCCGTATTCTCGGTCTCAAATATATCGCTACGCAGTGCAGGTTCCTGGCCTGGTTATGAGTCTATAATGAACCAGGTTTATAAGTAATAAGGAACTGGTGGCAGTCTACTGGGCTGACAGAGTTCTGGTTCACCGTTGCCAGTAAATAGATCTCTCCCAGCCATTCAGGGTTGTGGGCGAGTCGGATATCCTCTCCCACTTTCTGGGTCTTTCTGTGCCCGTGTGGACAGGACATAACTGTGAAACCATATCTGGCTGACCTTGCATACCCCTAGGGGCAGCGCAATGTCACGAATACAACCCAAGTCAGGCCGCAACCCCGGAGTGGGCACGGGTCTCCTTACAGCAGATGTTCCCTATGTGAAAGGATAAGTATCGTGTAATGTATTTTGTATGTTAGAAGGAAGATTAAACCCAATATCTTTGACTTAGGCTCATTTTGTAGTAGGAGGGATTTTTAATTTGAACACTATTGCTCCAAATGGTCTGAACTGGGACATCACATTGTTTGCTCTTTAGTTATTATTCCTAAAGAAACAGTAAAGTAATTTTAGTCAATTCTTTATCTTGTGTAGATTATATATATTTAGTTATTTTGATTGTAGTTGTTTAATAAAGTTTGATACTCTTACTACAAGGGACACACTTAGGTAAGTGTCTGTGACCTTCTGAACTGCTTAAGATCTTGTAGCACCATGGAACCCCACATTGTGAACATGAAAAAGTCTTCTCTACTGTGTGAATTCTCTCATGTTGAACAAGATTTCCTTTGTCTGCAAAAGATTTGCCACATTCTGAACATTAAAAAGGATTCTCTCCTGTGTGAATTCTCTCATGTTGAACAAGATTTCCTTTGTCTGCAAAAGATTTGCCACATTCTGAACATGAAAAAGGCTTCTCTCCTGTGTGAATTCTCTCATGTTTTACCAAACTTGATTTCTCTGAAAAAGATTTCCCACATTCTGAACATGAAAAAGGCTTCTCTCCTGTGTGAGTTCTCCTATGGTTTACTACATTTGATTTACATGTAAACAATTTCCCACAGTCTGAACATGAAAACGGCTTCTCCTCTGTGTGTATTCTCACATGTTTTACCAGACTTAATTTGTCTGTAAAAGATTTCCCACATTCTGAACACAAAAAAGGCTTCTCTCCTGTGTGAATTCTCTGATGTGTAACGAGTTTTGATTGCTGTGTAAAAGATTTCCCACATACTGAACATGAAAAAGGCTTTCCTGTGTGAATTCTCTCATGTTGAACAAGATTTACCACATTCTGAACATGAAAAAGGCTTTTCTCTCATGTGTAACGAGTTTTGATTGCTGTGTAAAAGATTTCTCACATTCTGAACATGAAAAAGGCTTTCCTGTGTGAATTCTCTCATGTTGAACAAGATTTCCTTTGTCTGCAAAAGATTTCTCACATTCTGAACATGAAAAAGGCTTCACTCCTGTGTGAATTCTCTCATGTTTTACCAAACTTGATTTCTGTGTAAAAGATTTCCCACATTCTGAACATGAAAAAGGCTTCTCTCCTGTGTGAATTCTCTCATGTGTAACAAGATTGTGCTTATGTGTAAAAGATTTCCCACATTCTGAACATGAAAAAGGCTTCTCTCCTGTGTGAATTCTCTCATGTTTTATCAAACTTGATTGCTGTGTAAAAGATTTCCCACATTCTGAACATGAAAAAGGCTTCTCTCCTGTGTGAGTTCTCTCATGGTTTACTACACTTGATTTACATGTAAACCCTTTCCCACATTCTGAACATGAGAAAGGCTTCTCCTCTGTGTGAATTCTCACATGTTGAACAAGATTTCATTTGTCTGTAAAAGATTTCCCACATTCTGAACATGAAAAAGGCTTCTCTCCTGTGTGAGTTCTCTCATGTGTAACGAGTTTTGATTGCTGTGTAAAAGATTTGCCACATTCTGAACATGAAAAAGGCTTCTCCTTTGTGTGAATTCTCTCATGTTGAACAAGATTTCCTTTGTCTGCAAAAGATTTCCCACATTCTGAACATGAAAAAGGCTTCTCTCCTGTGTGAGTTCTCTCATGTTTTACAAGTTTTGATTTCTCTCTAAAAGATTTTCCGCATTCTGAACATGAAAAAGGTTTCTCTCCTGTGTGAGTTCTCTCATGTTTTACTAAATGTGATTTACATGTAAACCGTTTCCCACATTCTGAACATGAAAAAGGCTTCTCTCTTTTGTGAATTCTCTCATGTATTACCAAACTTGATTTCTCTGTAAAAGATTTCCCACATTCTGAACATGAATATGGCTTCTCTCCTGTATGAATTCTTCTGTGAGCAACAAGGTTTGAGTGTTTTGTAAATAGTTTACTACAGAGATCACAATGTAACCTCTTCCCCTCTTTTTGGCCTCTACTCATGGTAATTATTTGTGGGTCAGGAGAAGGTTCCTCAGCATTGGCGGGATTATGCGACATGTTTGCACTTGTGGCAACAAACTGTGGTGGGTCAGCCAAAGGTTCCTGATCACGGGGGAGAGTATTTGACATGTCTGTACTCTGTCGTCCTGGATGTACCTTAACAGTAGTGTGGTTTTCTCCTGATGAGTGCTGCATGATATCTTCTTCTACTTTATAATATAGTGAGGACATGTGGTTTCCTTCAAAGAGCTTATGGAATTTTTCTGTTAAAATTAAAAATGTTTCTATGATTTTTTTTTCAAAAAACAAAAAAACATTTTAAACATTTCTTTTAGCAGGGTCACTGCTTTTTATGTTAAAGATCTCGCAAAAACAAGTCACTTTGCAATAAATGTCGATTAACAGTGTCCTACCTATTTCTAGATATCCCCTCTTCTATGGGCTGCATCAGCTCCTCAGGTCACTATAGCTACAGACCAGTGTAATCTCTCCTCATAGGCTGCCAGCACTGGTTGCTATATCTACGGACCTGGATTCTACTGCAGCCTAGTGGAAGCCAGTCAACATGTACCTGAATTCAAAATTAAACCACGAAAACAGGAGTGAGGTGAGATGAATCGATATAGTGAAAACCAAGTTATTTTGGGCAAAGCCAGAGATGGATCCAGCATGACCACTTATTATGACCACTTCCTACATTCGACGTCATGTAGCTCATGCAGGAATTCCTTGTGGTGCACTGGCTTGCTAGGTATGAAAGGTCTGATAGGCTGTCTGCACACATATCCCTCACTGCTGTTATGAGCATAAGGCTATGTTCACACGGCTTATTTTGGGACATATTTCAGCCTGTAATTCGCGCCGTACTGCGCGAATTACGGGCTGAAATACATCCCAGTCATTACGGTAATCCACAGTTCTCATAGAGAACTATGGATTACGTCTCCTCTCCCTGCTCATACAATACAACGAGCGGGGAGAGAAGTGACAGGTCAATTACTAGCGGCGAATACGCACCACTAGTAATGATAGTCTATGGGCTGCCGGCCACCCTACCCCCACACACGGCGTAATTACGGGGTGAAATACGTGTTGCAATTAAGCCATGTAAACATAGCCTAAGGGGCGATTTATGAGTGTTGTTGCAAAAAGGGTTGTTTATTGGATTTCCTATTTTATGATCTGTTGGCGGCTGCGGTGTGGAAAGTGTATTGTGATTGGACAAATAAGGCATGGAAACAATGGAGCTCTATGCATCATTGATGCTAGAGGTAAACGTCAGCTAGGAAGGTGCATGAGGGAAGCGAGATGATAGATAGGAGCAGCTTACCCCCAAAATAAACCTTGGAGTGACCAAAGTGAGTCTACCACAACAACAAACAGTCCAAGATATGAGGCCCCGATGCAGACGGATGTCACTACACCTCTGCTAACCCTACTGTGTATGGGGCTCCAGATCAGACGGATGTCACTGCACCTCTACTAACCCTACTGTGTATGGGGCCCTGGAGCAGACAGATGTCACTGCACCTCTGCTATCCCTAATGTGAATTTGGGCCCTGGAGCAGACCGAAGTACCTACACCTCTGCTAACCATACTGTGTATGGGGCCCTGGAGCAGACGGATGTCACTGCACCTCTGTAACCCCTACTGTGTATGGGGTTCCAGAGCAGACATATGTGACTGAATTCTGCTAACCCTACTGTGTATGGGGCTCCAGAGCAGATGGGTGCCTCCGCACATCATTTTGTTAGTGACAATCTCATCATGGCTATAAACAGATCCTCATGAGACAAAGTGCACATCTCCAGCTGATCTCATGGACGGGACGATGAGGTCTGTACGGCCTAACGGCTGCAGTCACCAGGTCTCCATGTTATAGAGCATCTCTAGGATGTGGTGGAATAGACAGAGCGAGGTTTTCCATCAGAATCTGTAATAAAGGTTTCCAGGACCTTGTTGTATCCAATTCACTAAGAATTCAGGCTGTTCTAGGGAAAGGTGGCCCTAATGAAGTGGCCCCTGAGAGCAGATCCCGACTCCAGCCCCAGAAACACTGCAATAAGTGTCCATAATATATAGAAGGGAATCACTTCCTCTCAGCTTCTATTTAACCCTTCACAAATTCTGACCTTAAGGATGAAATGGATTTTCCTTTTTGCCTCCAGATCTCTATTATGTGACCCCTGACTGTGGGGCTAAAGTGGATCTACTAAGTGTCCTCAGATCCCAGCTGTCAGTGCAGATGTTCATCACAGCAGGTGAACCCCAAAACCTGATCCTAAGCCTCATGTACGGCAGGACCCATAGAACGCCTTGGAGAGAAGTCACCTCCTCAGGCCCCGCACCAGGTATAACACAGGATCACTGAAGAAACCTCTGAATTCATTACTACTCACCTGTGGTCACATCTTCTGGGATCTCCTCCTTCACGTCACTCATCCTCGGCTCATCGCTCCTCATCTTCTCTTCTTCAGCCTCCACTTTAGTATCAGTCAGATCTTCACCCTGATGTGACATATGGAACAATTCAGTACAGCAGACAGATCAACATAAGAGACCCCCACATATCTATGAGCCCATATGTGACTGTAGGAGGTCCACACCCCATATACTGATTGTGTATAGGGCTCATCTACCTGAGGATTCCCTGGGACGTCCATCTCTTCTGCTTCATCCTCAACCTTAATATCAATCAGATTTTCCCCCTAAAGAGACAAAACCAGTGAAATAAGTGCAGGTTGTTCCATTCTGGTCATATTTAGAGGAGACTTCAGCTCCCTCTACCTGATGATTCTCTGGGACATTTCCCTCTGGACAGTCCTGGGAATACAAAGGATGGGGACATCTCTCTGCTGGATTTCTCCTACTGGATTCATCTGTAGGGAACACACAGTGACGGATACATGAGCTGCGGTATTTCTGTCTGTATATCATATACATCTCATCACCTCCAATCATACGAGAAGATGTAAAAGAGGGAGATAGAGGAGAAGACCAGAGAGAGATATTGGGATAGTGCTGCCACTCCCTGCTGTGTCTTACCTCCTCTCACCTTGTGATGTCAGTGGCCGGTGATCCTCCATCATGACCTCCTGGTACAGATCCCTGTGTCCTTCTATGTACTCCCACTCCTCCATGGAGACATAGACAGCGACATCCTGACACCTTATAGGAACCTGACAACACAAGGATCCATCATCATCCAGACCCATCATCCCCTGTGTTATGTATAATGTCCCAGCATTCCCCTCACCTCTCATCATCCAGACCCATCATCCCCTGTGTTATGTATAATGTCCCACATTCCCCTCCCTTCTCATCATCATCCAGACCCATCATCCCCTGTGTTATGTATAATGTCCCAGCATTCCCCTCACCTCTCATCATCATCCAGACCCATCATCTCCTGTGTTATGTATAATGTCCCAGCATTCCCCTCACCTCTCATCATCATCCAGATCCATCATTCCCTGTTATGTATAATGTCCCAGCATTCCTCTCATCATCATCCAGACCCATCATCCCCTGTGTTATGTATAATGTCCCAGCATTCCCCTCACCTCTCATCATCATCCAGACCCATCATCCCATGTTATGTATAATGTCCCAGCATTCCCCTCACCTCTCATCATCCAGACCCATCATCCCCTGTGTTATGTATAATGTCCCAGCATTCCCCTCACCTCTCCAGTCAGCAGCTCAGTGATCCTGGTGGTCAGGTCTAGGATCTTCTGTATCAGTGAATGAGGTGGAGGCTCGGGGCTCTGGGTGCTGCTCCGTCCTCCTGACACACGGGGGGCCACACACTCCCCAGACGACTTCTTCACTACTGTGTAATCCTGTGTATGGGGAGACACTGATCACTACATAGATTCTAAGAACCCCTCACCTTTCCCATCATTCACCTGTTACTGATAGAGAGAAGAGCGATGTCATGTGAGACTCTCACCTCTCCAGTTACCAAGTAGATGATCTCCAGGGTGAGGTCTAATATCCTGGTGGCCCTGAGGTCTCCGTCCTTGTCCATCCTTGGGGGGTCATTGATGAAAAGGGCCATTGTCTTTAGCTGTGAGAGTCCTGGACCTGAGGAACCTGAAGAAGATGAGGAGGATTGAGAGCAAGATCACACTCTATATACACCTCTATTCTGTACATATATATACCTACACTATGGTGGACACCCCAGGACAGAGACTGTAACAGATAATGAAGCCATTTCAGGGCCCAGGTTCTTTCCAATGGACAACGACTGCAAAATCTATCTATATACACACACCTCACAAAAGTCAGTACATCCCTCACATTATTGTAAATATATTCTATATTTTCATGGGACAACGCTGAGGATCTGACACTTTGACACAATGTAAAGTAGTCAGTGCACGACTTGTATCACAGGGGAAATTTGGTGCCCTCAGAATAACTCAACACAGTCAATAACGTGTAAACCGCCAGGATCAAAAGTGTGTACATCGCTAAGTGAAAATGGACAAACTGTGCCCAATTTGCCATTTTCCCTCTATGGTGTCATGTGAATCACTACTGTTACACAGTCTCATATGTGAATGGGGAGCAGGTGTGTTACATTTGATGTTATCACTCTCACACTGTGTCATACTGGTCACTGGAAGTTCAACATGGCCCCTCATGGCAAAGAATTGTCTGAGGATCTGAGAAAAGAATTGTTGCTCTACATAAAGATGGCGGAGATTATAAAAAGATGCCAACACCCTGACACTGAGATGCAGCACGGTGGCCAGGACCATACATTGGTTTATAAAAGACAGGTTCCCCTCAGAACAGGCCTCGCCATGGTCCATCATTGCTGCAGAGGTTACAGGGTTGAGGGTCAGCCTGTCAGTGCTCAGACTATATGCCGAATAATGCCCCAAATTGGTCTGCATGGCTGTCATCCCAGAAGGAAGCCTCTTCTAACGATGGTGCACAAGAAAGCATGCAAACAGTTTGCTGAAGACAAGCAGACTAAGGATACGAATTACTGGAACCATGTCCTGTGCTCTGATAAGAGCAATAGAAACTTATCTGGTTCAGATGGTGTCAAGAGTGTGTGGCGGCAGCCAGGTGAGGAGTACAGAGATAAGTGTGTCTGCCTACAGTCAAGCATGGTGGTGGGAGTGTTATGGTTTGGGGCTGCATGAGCGCTGCCAGCTGTGGGGAGCTACAGTTCATTAAGGAAACCATGAATGCAAGCATGTACTGTGACATACTGAGGCAGAGCATGATCCCCTCCCTTCTGGGTTACAGGGCAGTATTCCAACATGATAACGACCCTAAACACCTACAGAGAATGAGGGTAGAGGTGCCGGACTGGCCAAGCATATCTCCAGACCTAAACCCTATTGAGCATCTGTGGGGCATCCTTAAATGGAAGGTGGAGGAGCACAAAATCTGTAATATCCACCAACTCTGTCATGGTGGAGTGGAAGAGGATTCCAGTGGGTATCAGAACATTTGACAAACAAAATGGTAACAATGTCTTGAACGTGTTACTTTCAGGCTCCATATCTTACCATCCACTACAGCTGTGAACGTGAGACTATCATTTTATAGATAATCATCTTGGTTCTCATACATAAATTTGACTTGCAACTATTTAGCATCTGCTCAGTTCTGTAGATTATGTCATGTAACTGCATTGTTACTGTTTTGCTAACATCCACCTTTGGTTTTCAGCTCTGCCTGAATCCTTCTGGGCTCTCAATCAGATTCAAGATGTCTCGACCGAAATCTGATCCCAGGTCTCTTCTACACATTCCCAATGTTGGTGCATACTATACTCGGGTGCGAGTACAGCTTTTTCTTCAACTCTACCCACAAGTGTTGGATTGAGTTGAGGTTTGGGAACTTTGGAGGCCAATCCAGCAGCTCTACTTCATTGTCATTGAACCATTTCTTCTCCAACCTTGACGTCTGCTTCAGGTCGTTGTCCTGCTGGAACACTATATCATGCTTTTCATCCCCATAGTACTCGAGTGTATGAAGTAACTCATCTTGTAGGACCCTCACATAGAGCTCAGCATTGAGGTCACCACCCATCCTGGTCAAGTATCCAACAGCTGTGAAACATCCCCATATCCTCAGGCTTCCTCCACCAAACTTGACATTTCCTTCAATTTCTCGATTCGTTAGCCCCATTCTTCCAAACTCATTTTCCCCATCAGAGCCCGGTCTATTGACTTTCATCTCATTGCTCCAAATCATCTGTTTCCAATCTTCCAAATTCCATACTGCTTTGCAAACTCGATGGTTCAATGCTTCTTATGAGGAGATTGAAGTTGCGGCTTCTTCACCTTTTTTCGCGCCACCGTTCTAGACCTGTGTAATGCGTGTTGCATGGTACTTCCATGAATATCTATGATCTCACTCTAACGAGGCCTACGATCCATCTCCACTGCCGTGTCTGTCGCATCAGAACTGATAGACTTTGGGCGACGTGTATGAACAGGGCTGCGCCACAAGTCTGTTCGCTATATTTATAACCAGCACACCCCCCAGCACGCCTGACCTCAGGGGGCATGCTGCAGGTGTGTCGTACAACAATTGTACGAACCTACACATTTATGACTTTTTATCCAGGCGCATTACTGCTGGAACTGGTAGAGCACTTTAAAAGTGGTTTACCTGGACTGAATTGTGGCTTTGTAGCTAGAAAGAGCTAAATCTATGACCCGCAGTAGAACAGGTTCATAGATTCAGGCGCATTCTATGCTACTAATTCGTGCCAAAAAATGATGACTGGGAGCCAAAAATCATACATGTCGCCCTTTGTGATGAGCGACCTGTTGACTCTGATATTTCCCCTGGACGTCACCTCTTGGCTTTGGACGGACTTCATTCCATGTTCTTCCCGCTGTCAGGGCTTCACATTATGCAGTTCAGCAATTTTCTTGAGACGCTATTGATGAACTGGATGATGCGGCTTCTTTTTTCTTGGGAAATCTTCTTCATGGCTGCTTGAACCAGTGACCTTTCACTTGGGAATCAGCCTAATAACACACTGAGCTAGTAGAGAGAACAGGATGTAATTTGTAGTAACAAGAGGAAAGAGATTGTCCTACCTCCAGAAGCAAAACAGTAACAATGTAGTTACAGGACAAGAATATGCAGACTAAGCACATTCTTAATAGCTGCAGGTCAAAGTTATGTATAAGATAGGAAAGATGATTGTCTATAAAATTGTGGTAGACTCATATTCAAAGCTGTAGCAGATGGTGAGATATGGAGCCTGAAAGTCACAAGTTCACAACATTGATACTCTTTTGCTGGTCATTGTAAGGGTGTATTCTCACGGCTTATTGCGGGCATATAACGGGGTATACCGTGTGCTCTGCCATACGCCAGGTGTTTTAGAAGTACAGGATGGCCAATGTGTATTTCTAAAGTGTTCTGTGCCGGCCTCCATTCACTTTTTTGCTTGCGCTGGGAAGAAATGACATCACTTCTTTCTCCCAGTGTGCAGTATGTGTCAGGGAATACGCTGTAAATAGAGTGCTAGGATTTTACTGTAATTGCAGGCCGTACTTAAGACATATTGCAGCGCAATTACACCTTGAAGTACAGCCCGTGATTACACCATGTGAACATACCCTATTGGATATAACTTTAGAACATAAAAAACTTTAATAAATTGTAAACATGCAAAACGCTGCAGGAAGGGGGAAAAACATCCCCCGTCCTGAATACCATTTGTGGAAGCTCTGAATTTGTTCTGAGAAATAATATCACCTTCTTCAGATCCTTCATAGACGACCTCACATCTGAGCTCATTATTTCCAGGCTAGAGAACGGCCTCTCTACACTAACTTAGGGACAATGTGGTGACGCGCCAAACACCCTCTAACAATCTAAACGGTATAAAGGAATTGCCTCAGGCACAGTCAGGTCTGATGAAAAGTCGAACTCTTCTACTCCTTAAGTAAAACATTTTCTGAAATATGGTCAATCTGTTGCTATGGGAGTGCAATCTTCTCCCCCTGCAGTAACACTTTGCCTGCTCCATGTCATCCAAATACTTTTCAATATTAAACTCCTCATCTGAGGCTGAAGATATGGAAGCATTAGCACTGGTAAGACACAATTCCTCCTGCTCTTGTCTCTGCATTGAACTAAATGGACAAATTTATTATATATTTTGGAAGAAAGAGTCGATCTATTAAATAACGCCTCTGACTCCACCAAAATGGGCAAAGACACTTTGGGCACAATTTTTCCATTTTCATTTTCGTTGCCAGCTGTTTGGACATTGACGGTTGTGTTATTTTGAGGGCACACCAAATATACACTGTTACACACTGACTATGTTAAATTACACTGATCTTCCAGTGGCACAACACTTCTCCAGAAAATGACCATTCTTTTAAAGGGATCTGAAAATTATGATTTTAATGGGACACTTTAAGACGCAGAGGGGAGAAAGGAGTGGGAATTTAAACTAATGCAAAAATTTCAAAACTCTGCAAAATGGGCTAAATATTCATGCCAGCTTTTGAAAAAACTATGTGTGAACTGTGATGGCCACAAATTGCACCTGATGGCTGCGAGATAAGACGCAGATTTACTGACCCCTCCGTCACGCCTCACAAGTTTCCAGATAGTTGATGTCGTGACCTGTTGTAAATGACTTCTCTACTTATTGCATTTTGTTATTTTTAAGAATTCTAGGACCCTTTGAAGGTCCATGTCTTTTGTGTATAAAAAGTCTGTGAATTTTCAATTTCTTGTATAACAACTTGTCTGAAGAAGGGAGCTAGTACTCGAAAGCTCACCATCAAATATACTCAGTTAGCCTGAAAAGGTATCGCCTGATTTCTTCACTCTTCTACTACTTTCTATGGCTAACACGGTACAACATACTACTAGCAATTGGAAGATACCATAATGTACCGCTCAAGAATGGAATTGAAAAACCGGCTTAAGAAACTTGCACAACTCAACAGCGACATCTTCTTCTTAACAAAATGCAAAAAGGAAAGACTCATCCCAAAAGCTTCACTCTGCATTAACCCAACCCGGCCACCTACAACAGCCGATCTGCAGAACAACTATGTATTCGAAAAATCTGAAAAGCTGCGCAACTACATGCTAAAAATTTCCTAAAAGCGAGAAAAACACAGGAGGAGATACAGGCCCTAAAGACATCATGGAGAATGACACAGAGGAGATGAAGGCCAAAACTCCACACATACTACTGGAAACTCAGGACATGCTTATCAACACAAGAAGAAAAAACTCCCCGAGACTGAGACTAAAAGGCCCTATTACTACAACCACAAGACCAGTCCAGCTCAGCAGACCTGTGTTGTGAACTTTCCCCTATGAGCCAAACAAACACGAAATGTCGGTCTCTCCCAAAGGCTCTCCCTTTTGCCCTCACAACTCACTGACCATGTCAAACTCTGCAAAGATATGGAGGAGTTTTTCAGAAAAAAAGACTGAGGGAATTTCTTCTATGACAAAGGGCTTTCCATACAGCAGCGACCTGAGAGAACAAACCCCTAAGGAACCCAACAAAAAATCAACCTGGACCCCACGGCCTGGAATTAATACAGCACTGGAATAAATACATTGACTGTTTCAGAAGCAAGGTAAAATCTGAGATCTTGGGGAAAGTAAAGAAACAGGTCCATAACCCAACCCTTCAGGAACGAAGGTTATCACTTCACTGAAAGAAAAACAGGACGTAATAAAAAAACCAGCTGACAAAGGGGGCGCAATAGTCATGATGAACACCCTGACTATATCCAGGAAGCAAAAAGGCAGCTGTCCAAACCCCCCCTTACTCAAA